>QFDD01003007.1:0-22770 GCA_006871305.1 Vachellia collinsii | reverse complement strand
ACATGTTCCAGTTTGAAGAATTTGGTGCCTTCCTCAGTAACCTTTAATCACTTGACATACTTAGAGGTGCAAAATTGCAGAGGGTTGATTTATTTAATTACCTCATCAACGGCAAGAAGCTTGGTAAACTTAACAACAATGAAGATAAGAGAGTGCGATTTAATCGAGAGAATCTTGGAGGAAGAGGGAGGGGGAAGCAACAATGTAATTGAGTTAAGCGTATTGAGAGTTTTGGAGCTTGAATCTTTGCCAAAACTAAATTCTTTCGGCTCCAACAACTGCTTCTTGGAGCTTCCATTGTTACAGAAACTTGTGATAAGGAAGTGTCCAAGAATGAAAACCTTCACCACATGTGGCACGAGCTCACCGTTACTTCGAGAGATTCTAACAGATGATAAAGATTTGAAATGGTTTTGCGATGGTGACTTAAATAGTACAGTGAACAAGATATTCCAACAAATGGTATGTTTGAACTCCATTCAATTTTTGATAATCTTCATTTTATTTTAACTAATAAGAATACACATCTCCCAGGTGGCATTCCGTTGTATGGAGCGTCTAGAGCTATCTCAATATCCTGAGTTAGGAGGAGATGTTTGGTACATCCAGGTTGAGCATGGAATGTTTGGCAATTTGAAAAATTTAGTAATACGCAAATGTGACGTTTTACCCAAAGTCCTTTTGCCTCTAAATTTGCTGAAAATGCTGTCCAAATTGGAAGAGCTTGAAGTGAGAGAGTGCAATTCACTGGAAGCTTTGTTTGAGCTGCCTAATATGAATGAAGGAGGAATAATGGAAAACATGATCATTCATCTGAAAGGAATTAATCTCTTTGGTCTCCCTGAGCTCAAGCATATATGGAGACAAAACTCTCGAGAAATTGCTGCTTCTGAAAATTTTGGTGAGATTCTTTCTTATGACAGTAAAGGGTTGCACAATTCACAAATTCAAGGCTTCAGGGAAGCAACAGAAGAAGGTGATATCCATCATCAGCTGCCAATGTATTCCATCACCCCGGTATGAAACTTTACTTCTTTGTTCAGATTTTTCTATATCCAATAATGGTATGCATGAAAATGATGTTATCCGTACCAAGTAATTCATTCATGCACTGAAATGCGTGCGTAATTTAATTTGTTGAATAAAAATAAGCCATGTCTACTTCTAATTATAAAGAGTGGATCTTGTTATGAATTTCACTAGATTATAGAGATTATAGTTTAAAAATAATAAGTGCATGTAGGTATTGCCTTTGTAGCCTTGTCTCAAACACATGATGTCTTTTGCAAAGCAGGTTTGGGGTCTTTGATTTGACTCTTTCTAATTTCTTATATTGTATTTTATCCTCCCAAATGCTTCTTCTTCTTCTTGTTCTTTTTTTTCATCATTACGTTATACAAAAAATATGTGAAATTTTAATAACTTATTATGAAAAGTTGTGTAATTTTAAAATTTCTAGAAGAAAAATGCACTACAATTGTGATAGTTCTCATTTTATTGAATAAGAAAAGAAATTTAAAATGGCATTATATTAACACCATGAAATATCAATATCAAAATGCCTTTCATTCTGTCTAAAATTTAATGATCAAACGAAATTGGAAAATTATACAAATGGTGACTAACAGCATTAATAGAATCATGTTAGAGCCTCATTGCTTCCTTGGCCTTGCTCCTGTTCTCTAACCTTATGCTTTGTTCTTCACAACACGATTTATGAACTCTTTGCATAGCCCTAAATTCTTTGTTTTACGTTCGCCATTCCTGAGAAGACATGAAGTCCAAATAATAAAACGAAGATAAGCTAGTTGTGTTTGGGTTTTTACTAACGCTTTCTTATATTTTGTAATATTTTGTTTTGAAGCAAGAGCGTGTTACTACTTTAAATAGCTTTAGTGGTTAGAAGAACAACAAAAAGCTTTTTAAAATTTTTTTGGCTAAGCATAGGATTTGGTCCTCTCAATTTACATTAAGTTTTAGTTCACTGCTTTAAAATTGTAAACTATCAAGAGTATTTTTAATCGCATGCTCTTAATGCCGATTGAATAAATTTAAATAGTGACTCTGCAATTAAATGTTAATAGGTTATACATATAATCATTTTTGTGTTTCAAAATTTAAACAAACCTGCATGTCAGTATGTTTATTTTAATTTCAATTCTTAATAACTTGAATCATTTAACATAAATATTTTATATTTTATAATTATAATAAACACTCAAAGAGGCATATTTCAATATGATTTTACATTAAAATTGATTATAGGCATGCTTTATTAGTATATAACTCCAGAATCACCATATGAATTTGCGAAGTTGCATTTTCTGTTAAAAGAAACAGGCAATGTTAAGGTTAAGGCTAAATGATTAAAAAATCTAACTTATTAGTCTAACGAAACTAAATTAAAACTTGACATAAACAGATGTACGCAAGAAATTATTGCTACAGGTTTTTTGAAATGGACAAATCGTATAAGAACATTAATTATAATTAGGGATGTTAAAGTTTTGAAAAACAAGCACCATAATTCTCAGTAACAGACTTGGGTATAATTGTGGCTCGTATTTTATATTCTTATATGAATTTCCCCATTTATATATCATCTCCAAGAATATTTTCCCCTCGACTTACAGCTCAAGAGTTTCACTTTGCTTCGATTATGACCGCAGCTCAAACAAAGTTGTCATGTAGATCCTTAAGAAAGCCTTCATTTCTGTAAGCTGGAAGTTGTGCGTGTTGAAAATTGTCATGCTTTAGAGTACATTTTCCCATTCTCCATAGCCACGGGTCTCCTTCAACTTGAACAAATTATCATAAGGCATGCAACGAAGATGAAGGAAATTGTTTTTGTCAAAGAAGAATCCTTCGATTGCCCTCCCAAATTTGAGTTTAACCGTCTGAGTTCATTGGGGCTTTGGGGCTTACCAGAACTCCAGGGGTTTTGCTCTAAAAGTCACAGCTTACAATGTCCCTCATTGAAGGTACTGGATGTCCGCAATTGTTTGAAATGGAGTCTATTCAACAAACATGGCACTAGTGGCAGACAAAAGGTCCTTGATAGTAATCTACAAGTATCAAAGCGACAGCTGACTTTCCCACTCAATGAGGTACGAATTGGTATTTAGCATAAATAATTTTTAATCATTTTTATTAGGTATGAATTGTATTAAAATGCCTAATACATGAAACCGTTGACATAAATAAATGAAAAGCATTCTAATTTTTTTTAGAATGCACTATTTTTAACCTTGTTTGTGAGGTAGCTAGGAACCCTATATATACACATGATCACACGCATAATTGGTACAGGTTATTTGCAACTTGGAGCTGTTAGCACTCAACTATGAAGACGCTAGTATGATAATACAAGGGCAATTTTCTAGGGAACAATTCTGCAAACTCAAATGTCTTGTTTTGTCAAACTTTGAAGATGAGCAGGCAAGATTTCCAAATTGGTTTCTCCAAAACATGATCAGTCTAGAGCGAATGATCATTGAAGTCAGTTCTTTTAAGGAGATTTTCCAACATGAAGGACAAAACAGGATTCAAACCCGAGTTAAATTCTTGATACTCAATCAGTTGCATGAACTGGAATATATATGTAAAGAAGGATGCCAAGCAGACCCGGTTCTTGATGTTCTTGAAAGCTTAATTGTGAACACATGTTCCAGTTTGAAGAATTTGGTGCCTTCCTCAGTAACCTTTAATCACTTGACATACTTAGAGGTGCAAAATTGCAGAGGGTTGATTTATTTAATTACCTCATCAACGGCAAGAAGCTTGGTAAACTTAACAACAATGAAGATAAGAGAGTGCGATTTAATCGAGAGAATCTTGGAGGAAGAGGGAGGGGGAAACAACAATGTAATTGAGTTAAGCGTATTGAGAGTTTTGGAGCTTGAATCTTTGCCAAAACTAAATTCTTTTGGCTCCAACAACTGCTTCATGGAGCTTCCATTGTTACAGAAACTTGTGATAAGGAAGTGTCCAAGAATGAAAACCTTCACCACATGTGGCACGAGCTCACCGTTACTTCGAGAGATTCTAACAGATGATAATGATTTGAAATGGTTTTGCGATGGTGACTTAAATGGTACAGTGAACAAGATATTCCAACAAATGGTATGTTTAAACTCCATTCAATTTCTGATAATCTTAATTTATTATTACTAATAACAATACACATCTCCCAGGTAGCATTCCGTTGTATGGAGCGTCTAGAGCTATCTCAATATCCTAAGTTAGGAGGAGATGTTTGGTACATCCATGTTCAGCATGGAATGTTTTGCAATTTGAAAAATTTAATAATACGCAATTGTGACTTTTTTCCCAAAGTCCATTTACCTCTAAATTTGCTGAACGTGTTGTCCAAGTTGGAAGAGCTTGAGGTGAGAGAATGTAATTCACTGGAAGCTTTGTTTGAGCTGCATAACATGAATGAAGGAGGAATAGTGGAAAATGTGATCATTCATCTCAAAGGAATTAATCTCTTTGGTCTCCTCAAGTATATATGGAGACAAAACTCTCGAGAAATTGCCGCTTCTAAAAATTTTGGTGAGATTTTTTCTTATGACAGTAAAGGGTTGCACAATTCACAAATTCAAGGTTTCAGGGAAACAATAGAAGAAGGTGATATCCATCATCAGCCACCAATGTATTCTATCACGCCGGTATGAAACTTTACTTCTTTGTTCATATTTTTCTATATCCAATAAAGGTATGCATGAAAATAATATTATCCGTACCAAGTAATTCGTTCATGCAATGAAATGCGTGCGTAATTTAATTTGTTGAATAAAATTAAGCTATGTCTACTTCAAATTATAAAGAATTGATCTTGCTACGAATTTCACTAGATTATAAAGATTATGATTTAAAAATAATAAGTGCATGTGGGTATTGCCTTCATTGCCTTGTCTCAAACACATGATGCCTTTTGCAAAGCAGGTTTGGGATCTTTGATTTGACTCTTTCTAATTTCTTATGTTTTATTTTATCCTCCCAAATGCTTCTTCTTCTTTTTTTTTTTATCATTACGTTATACAAAAAATATGTGAAATTTTAATAAGTTATTATGAAAAGTCGTGTAATTTTAAATTTCTAGAAAAAAAAAGCACAACAATTGTGATAGTTTTCATTTTACTGAGTAAAAAAAATTTTAAAATGGCATTATTTTAACACCATGAAACATCAATATCAAAATGCCTCTCATTCTGTCTAATATTTAATGATGAAACGAAATTGGAATATTATACAAAGGGTGACTGACAGCATTAATAGAAGCATGTTAGAGCCTCATTGCTTCTTGGGCCTTGCTCCCGTTCTCTAACCTTATGCTTTATTTTTTCACAACATGATTTATGAACTCTTTGCATAGCCCTACATTCTTTGTTTTACATTTGCGATTCCCGAGAAGACGTGAAGTCCAAATAATAAAACGAAGATAAGCTAGTTGTGTTTGGGTTTTTACTAATGATTTCCCATATTTTTGTAATATTTTGTTTTGAAGCAAGAGCGTGTTAATACTTTAAATAGTATTAGTAATTAGAAGAACAACAAAAAGCTTTTTAAAATTTTTTTGGCTAAGCATAGGATTTAGTCCTCTCAATTTACATTAAGTTTTAGTTCACTACTTTAAAATTGTAATCTATCAAGAGTATTTTTAATTGCATGCTCTTAATGCCGATTGAATAAATTTAAATAGTGACTCTGCTATTAAATGTTCACAAGTTATACTTATAATCATTTTTGTGTTTTAAAATTAAAACAAACCTGCATGTCAGTACGTTTATTGTAATTTCAATTCTTAATAACTTGAATCATTTAACATAATTATTTTATATTTTATAATTATAATAAACACGCAAAGAGGCTTATTTCAATATGATTTTACATTAAAAATGATTATAGGCATGCTTTATTAGTATTTACCTCTTGAATCACCATCTCAATTTGCGAAGTTGCATTTTCTGTTAAAAGAAATTGGCAATGTTAAGGTTAAGGTTAAATTATTAAAAAATCTAACTTATTAGTCTAACGAACTAAACTAAAATTTGACATAAATAGATGTACACAAGAAATTATTGCTACAGGTTTTTTTGAAATGGACAAATCGTATAAGAACATTAATTATAATTAGGGATTTTAAAGTTTTGAAAAGTTGGAAAGACGACATTAACACCACCATCAAACAGCTATTCATTGGCAAGGTATGTATGTTAAAAGTAAAATTCCAAAAATATCCTTATCCTCTTGTTTTTGATATATTTATAGGTGCACCTTAAAATATTAAAAAAAAAATAAGTATTTATTTCCGATAGAGCTAATTAATTGTCCATGATACATGCATATCATTCTCATATCATTGTAAATCGCATTCAACGAAGCTCTATTGTGCTCTGGTTTGATATTTATGGATTCTGACAGAACTACTAACCGTAGAGTGTGTGTGTGTGTGTGGGCGCACGTGCGTGTGTGTGATGTTTAGGCAATTGGAGAAGTAGTTGAAGGTGATTACAATGAATCTTCGAGTGTAAGTACAAGCACAGAATTAAGCTCCGAGGAGCATAGAGAAGAACCAAAGGCTGATGAGAATATTGATTCAGGTACTGATTATGACTTCTTATATTCATCATTTAAAATTTTGACCTTAATTTTCACTCCTAACATATTCTAGTGGCTTTCTATATTACTGCTCTCAAGTAAACTATTTTATTATTGCTATAACCTCATATCACATATTCTATATTTATTTATTTATTAGCGTATTAGCACTCAGAAGATAAGTGAAATCACTATGACATCCCTTGCTAGTCAAAACCCATTAAATCTTACAAAAGCTGATAGAGGTATTGATCATGTTACGTATGTAATACTATTATTTTTATTTATTTCGAAGGAATTGTGATTCATTAGTATTTTGCTAAACAAGATTATGTATCACTTTATTTTTAAATTTGTTTATTTAGTTATTGGTATCCGAGAGATGCATGAAACCATTGAGGAAGAGTTGGCTCAAGATGCTCAAAGCACGTTGAACTTTACCATTGTTCAAGATGCAGGTACTGACTATATGCCTTCTGCGGTTTAATTATGCTATAAACTTTGCAAAATTGATTTGCTTTTTCAATAGTTCTCTTGTACAGTAAATAATTGATTATTCGAATTAAAATAGAGTACCAAAAAATTTATAGTTAAAGAGCATAAATGACTCAGAAAGTTTTCTTTGATGACCATTGACCAACCAGAAATTTTCAAAGGGCAATTTTACCTTGAAAGTTTAAAAAAAATGACAATTTCACCATTGAAGATTTAAAACTAGGGCAACATCGCCCCTTCATTAATAAACCAAATTGTCAACAACTATTGACCAAATTCTGCATGGGTTAAAGGGAGAAAATGATTTAGAAATTTTCTCTGTGTGGTATTAGACACCTAAAACTCATATATTCTTTGATTATTTAACTTCCTTCCCCAAATTTGTCAATTGGGTTTTATATTAAAGATTAGAAGTGGCATTTTTTAATTTATATATTATTATAATGTCAAATTTCTGAAGTAACCTTCCTCGAAAAAATTCCTCCCACCTAAACACATCCACCATCAATCATCCATTGGGAAAACATTCACGGCCACACGATAATCCAACCCAAAATCAATAATCAAATTGGAAAGAATTTATTTCAATGAAAAATTAAAATCAATTCATATCAAACAAACTCAAATTTGTAGAAAAAATTAGATAGAAAAGCAAAATAAGTTCTCTTGACAAATTGTTGAAACACAATAGAATGGAACTAGAAAAAATGTTGGATGTCAAATTAAATTACATCAAGTTTGATAAAGTGAATAGCAATTGTTGGTAAATGGTATTTTAGGAATTCCACTTTTTGATAGCATAAGCTTTAACAAATACCACATATTTTCCTTAATATAAGATAAGGCTGACTAATTATAAGAGAAAATTAAGAAAGCTAAATAATTAAAGAGGATGTAAGTTTCATGTGCTCAATTACCTTCAAAGAAAACTTTCAGGTCATTTTTTGCCTTTAAATCCTTGCATAACTTGGATGTTGACTGTTAGATTTGTTAATGGATGAGCAATATTGACCCCTTTTTTTAAATTTTCTGGGCAAAATTACCCTATTTTTTAAACTTCGAAAACTTATGGGTACCCAGTACTTACAAGAAAAAACTTTTGAATCATTTTTGCCGATTAATCCAAAAATTCGTAGTACATGTGCATATTATAACTTGTTTCTGCAGCCGAATATAACGAAGAGTATAACTATTTTGTATGCATTAATAATTGGAAGACTTTGAAATTAATTTTAGTCAAAATTTGCTCATGCATATTATGATTAATGACAGCCACTGTAATTTTCCCCTTATTTACTCTTTTGAAGAAGTAAAATCAGTTTTAATTTACCACATCTTGTAACATTTATTTTATTTTGTGTTTTCTTTTTATGAAATTTGTCTGTTCAGCCATTGGGACTGAAGATATGAATGAGAACATTCAAACCCCATTCGCTGAAGCTATCGAAAGCACAACAACTCATACATCAGTTCAAGAAATAGGTACTAATCTTCTTATTTGGTTCCAATAATTTGCCGCAAATGATACTAAAGTACTTTATTGTGTGTAATGACTATTTTCTATAGTACTCTTTGACTTAATTTATGACGTGAACTTTCCATTGTGTGCTTTGAAATACAATAAAAGCAGTTTTAAGACCATTGATGTTAGAAAAAGCAATTAATTTTTTTAGCTTTTCAGAATAAAGAAATTTACTTTTGCCTTAATGGCCCCCTAAAATACTGTGTCATTTGTGGTCAACGAATTGTTGGTGTTTTTAATTTTTTTTAATTCAGTTAATGGTTTAGCTCTTGGAACTCAAGATGAAGCCATTGAAAGACCCTTGGTTCAAGCTACTCATCAATGCACATTAAGTCATAGCACAGTTCTGGACATAGGCTCTGTAACACCTCACTTAGTTCTCTTTTACATTCATTAGAGACTCTTAGTGAACCACTTAAACACCTTTAAAATCGTTAGAATGGCCAAACAAGTGAATTTGAAAATTTTGGACCGAGTTACTATTCACTGATTTTAAAAATTCATAACTAATTTTAAAAAATCGAAATTGAGTGGTTCAAGTCTCTAAATGAAGATTATTAAGTTTCCTACAAGGGAAAAATATTAATTTATCCAATTTCTTGACCAATCAATACAGAATAATTCGTGAAAAATCACTGTTCATTTGGTCATCCAGATTTTTCTTCTAACTTTGAACAATCATAACTTTCTATACAAAACTCCAAATCAAGCAAACTTTGACTCATTTTAAAGCTTGTCATGTGAAATATTTATCTAAAAAATATCAAGTCATTTGGATCTGGTTTGCATAGATTCCTCATTGCCTCAACTTAGGCCTATAATAAGGGTGTTGGACCCTCTTTCCTTTTTTTAACATGCTTGATTCTTTTCTCATCATCATGACAATAATGAATTAGAATGCTTTACATGTCTACACAGCACATCATATATTTGACTTTGTAGGGGTTTAGAATACATTTATCTAAAATTTAACATAATTCCATAACTATACATGTGCATCCATTTTCTTTCAAAATGGAAGCTACCCACCTTAGCCTTCAATCTTTTTACATGCACTTCTTTGACTTGACCTAAAAGGGATTGTTTCTGAGAGAATGAGATTCACAGAATCTCAATGGCAAATAACTCTAACTATCACATCAACATGCATAATTAGTATTGTGCAACAATACAAGCCATGAACTTAAACATGCATTACTAACCTTAAGTGTCATAAATTCACACTTTGCCAAGGCATATCATCATCATCAAGCATCAAGAAAGAACTTGCATGTTCATATAACACTTAAATAACATTAACATGGCAATTACACAATCAACAATTAATGGCAATGTAAATGTAAAAGTTAGAGAATTTGCTACCTTAAATCTTTATTTTTTCACTTGACTTTGGTGACTTACTTCTTGCTCTTTGGAAACTTCCCTTTGCAACTTAACTTCCTACACATATCATAATGCATTTAGCATCAATGATAAGCCATAAACTATGCATTATAACATTCAAAACCTCACTAAAACCTCTCTTAAACTTTAAGAGTCCTAAAGCCCTTAACTTTGCCAAAATTGATTTCCATGCTTTCAAAATTGTTTCCTCACTTATATCCTACACAATTTTGCCTTCTAAATCCATTGGAAGAATCAAAATTATCAAAATCACTCTCCTTCTTTCACTTCCCCTGCAGCACAAAATCTTGCCACAATTTGGGAAAAATGTGATTTTTCAACTTCTACCTTCACATTCATGCATAATCACATTCCTTGACCATTTTCCCATCATTAAACATCACAAAATCATTCCT
This sequence comes from Vachellia collinsii, assembly GCA_006871305.1. NCBI lineage: Eukaryota > Viridiplantae > Streptophyta > Magnoliopsida > Fabales > Fabaceae > Vachellia > Vachellia collinsii. The sequence goes on along the minus strand of QFDD01003007.1, from coordinate 12,351 downwards.
TCCCTTGCATGAACAGTGCCAGCCAGTAGCAATGAACAGTAACATCATGCCAAAAATTCATATATTCATCCAAACAACACAAAACAACCACCAATAGGATCCAAATCATTTATAAAGTTGTTTTCTAGTAGCTCTTTCATCTAAATCCCACTCTTCCTCATTTTCTCTCACAAAAACCTAACTTTTTCTGCAGCAAAATCTCATCATGAACTCAAAAATAAAGCCATAGAATTAAGGGGGAAGGCTTAGATTCATGGAATAGAAGAGATTTCATGCATGAATCAAGCTTTACCTCGGATTTTTGGCTTGAGATTTCTTCCTTTTCTCTTCCTCTTCCTCATGCCTAGTTCCCTCTCTTCTCCTTGCCTCTTGCTGCACGAAAATGGTTGGGGAAGATGGTCTTAAAGTGCTTTTATTTAAATGGTAACATGTGTTAAAAAGTGTGGGTCCCACTTGGATTGATAAAGTAACTTTACACTGATATTTTCTACCACTTGCCTATGATATTTTGTCTCTCTTTTCCTCTTGAAATATGAACCTTACAAGTGGCAAATTCATTGCCCCACAACTTTCTTTACAAAAACTTTAAGTTCCATAAAATTACTTTACAGTATCGGAAATACTTTTCGGCAAACCCCTAATCACTTGATCGATTTAGGGTCATTAAAAATTCCAAAAATTTATATGATACTTCCATGATTTATCTTTCCTCATTTTGCTTCTAGAATTGTCTTTAATTAATTTTTGAGGAAAACCCAATTTCGGGGGTTTTCCGGGCCTTTTCTTTCCGATCAGGAAATCTGCTTATGACTTTCGCTTGAGAATAATTTTAATAAATATTAGAATTTCTGAGCTATTTTCCCTTGCTTTGAGATCAGATATTTGAGGCCTCTGGATATTTTGAATAGTTATATTTAATTAATTATTTATTAAATATCCAGATATTAAATAACCTTTAAAATTCCTGTAAAGGTTATTCTTGTCATTTTGATTTGAACCGGTCTTCAATTATTGATTAGTGAATTTTTCTCTATCTTTTGAGACTCTGTAAAATTTCTTAATAAACTTTGACCAAAATACCCTTTGACTTTTACTTAATTACCAAAATGCCCTTGATGTCATACATGGCAATTTGGTCCCTTGAATTTCAAAATTTCCACTTTAGTCCCATTTTTAAAATGACACTTAGGTCCTTGCTCTGTCTATGTTTGGCAGAACAACATCTTTGCTCTTCCTTTTATTTCCCTTTGTCCTCTGGACCCTAAAAAAATCATTAGCTATTTGTTTAGTCTTTATTCCCAGTTATCAAATGTTGGCTGGAATGGCTCTATGAAAAATACAAGAAGAAGAGATGAAGAAGAAAGTTGTGCACGGTGTCTCCAAGGCATGGGCAACACTTTCCTTTAGGCTTAATTCGCCCCCACCTATTTCTATATTACAGGGTGCAAGTTGGATTAATCGACGAAGTTTCTGTAGGATACAATAGAGACTCTTGAGTATGGATTGCACTCCCAACACTCAAGCCAAGACAACAAAGGCTTTTACAAAGTGATAGTTTGGCTTTTTCTATGTGTACACTCAAAGAGAAAGACAATGAGTTTGATCTTGTTGTGAGAAAATTGTGTGAGCAAATGGAGTGATGGGGATGGTATTTATAGAGTGTAGAGAGATGTCTTGAAGTGGTACCTTATGAAGTAATGTCTCTTCAATTAAAAGTCACAACCATACCACTTCAATAAAAAGTCACAACTAATGACTTTTCCATGAAGAGTTATATCTTTATGGCATGTAGGGATACATGGCTTTAGAATTATAACCCCCTATATAACCTTTCAAACAAACAGTTATTTTAAAAAGGCATTGCATCTCTTCCCTTGAAAAAAAAACACATCTCTTCATTTTAAAAATTTTCTAACAATCCCCCACCATTTTTAAAATGATCAAAACTCTTATCACTTCAGAAATCTCATGTTGCCAGTTGTCAGTAAAGGTATCTCGAGAATTTGAACCTTTACCTAAGTAAGACACTGTTTCACCCATCCGAAATAATGTGGTAGACTAAGCTTTGAACCAATTATCCTATATGAACAGGTGTGCGTGAATTATGTATGAGATCTCGGGCCATTGTATACCACTTTAAATGACACATTTATGGCCTTGTGTCTGTATCCTTTTCATAAGAGCTTTTAAAGTTAAGTCCTTAGACTCTTAGAAGTGGCCCCACTTCACTCTCTTATAGGTAAACTCTATCAAGAGCACCACCATGATAGATGCTCCAGCAAATATATGCTTATAGGTCTATTAAGAGCTAAATTAATGCTCAACCTTTCCCTTTTAATCTCATGGTTACCAAGAACTTTTCAACCTTGGGATGTACAAAAATGTTAAGTACTTACAATCCCTCTGATAGTGTACTTTCACCATTGAACTCAAGACTTGATATGATGGTCAAGTGTGAGTTGGGTTTCCACTATTGGTGACCAATGTTTATAGGGCTTCAAACCTATCTCCTTTGATGTTTTTAACACCATATCCCTTATCAAACCTTTTGTCAAAGGATCTGCAAGATTTAATTCAGACCTTATATAATTTATGGAGATTACTCTATTTAAAATTAAATCCTTTACATAACTATGTCTAAGGCCAATATGTCGTGACTTTCCATTATAAACTTGGTTATAGGCCCTTATAAGAGCAGACTGACTATCACAATGGACAGATATTGGTGCCATCGGCTTAGACCATATAGGAATTTCAAGTAATAGGTTTATAAGCCATTGTGTTTCCTTACTACTTGCAGCTAATGCTATAAACTCAGAGTTTGTGGCAGAGTCAACAATGCAGGTCTGTTTCTTTGATCCCCAAGAAACAACACCCCCACCAAAGGTCAAACTATAGTTAATTGTTCCTTTTAAGTACTTCAATACTCTTTTCACGTCTTGCCAATGGATCTCACTTGGATTGCTTGTGTATCTGCTTAATCTTCCTACAACATATGCTATGTCTGGTCTTGTACATGTCATCGAATACATCAAGCATCCAATTATCTTTGAGTATTCATGTTGTCTCACTGGACAATCTTTATTTGGTACTAATATTATGCTAGAATCAACTGGAGTAGAAATAGGATAACAATCAAAACAACTAAACTTCTCTGTAAACCTTGGATCTCAGTCACTTATAATGTTTCGAGGAAGGCCCCAATACTTGAGTACATGCTTGAAGAACAAGCGTGCAACCTCTTCAGCTGTGCAATCTCGTGGAGCAAGGATGAATGTTCCATACTTTGATAACCAATCAAGAACTACCATGATCGAACCACAGCCTTCAGACTTCGGTAGCGCTGAAATGAAGTCCATTGTTACGCTATCCCATGATCGCTCCGGCCACTTCAATAAAAAGTCACAACTAATGAATTTTCCACGAAGAGTTATATCTTTATGGCATGTAGGGATATATGACTTTTGAATTATAACCCCCTATACAACCTTTCAAACAAACAGTTACTTTAAAAGGGCATTGCATCTCTTCCTTTAAAAAAAACACATCTCTTCATTTTAAAAATTTTCTAACATCAAAAACCCGGATATTATAGGTTCCAATCTTGTTTTCTGTTGAAGCGCATGATATTGTTGTGTATAAAACAGTTTTGTTCAGTTTTGCTATTATTTTTTGATTAACTAATAATCTAATTGTCATTTATGTTAATTAACTAAAATTTACAAGGAAAATTGCATTCAGATATTAGGAATCAGGAGATGTACAAGACCTTAGAGAAGGGCTTAGTTTCAGATGCTCAAAATGTCCTGAGCTCTTCCACGGTTGACAATATAGGCACCGATTTTGTTTTGCAATAGTTATTTTTAAAACAATTTTTGTTATTGACTATAAGTTTTTTGCTCATGAGAAGAACACAAACATCTAAGAGGTAACATACTAACATGTTTATAATCAAGCCAAAACTTATGAAGTTATCGTCTCATTGACAACAAAAAAGTAAAGAATTTTTCCTCTTTTTTCCCCATAGTACAGAACTATTCACTTTTTATTTTGCAAAATAGTGTCATTTTAAAAGTTACTGAGTTTTGTTTTTAAAAATTTAAAATGCTTAGCTCTTTAAAATCAGGAGATGTATGAAATCAGCGTTGAAAGGCCATTGGTTCAATCAACTAAAATTGCTTTAAGCACTAAAATTGAGATGCACTTGTATTGTTTTTTCAGACTATATAATATGCATAAAATGATCTTAAATTATTATGTAATAGTATTTTCTCGTTTGTTAATTTCCTTTGTGAATTGGAATACACCAGATGGATCACAGGTTTACAACTTCATTTAAGTGAAAATTTGCATGTGCAGGTTTCATCATCTATCATGAACGATGACGAAGAAAGTAAATATTATTGCTTTTCCAAGGAATTGAATTGATTTTATTTATCTTTTTGCAAAATCTGACTTGGTCCATTTGCTTTATGCTTTTTCACTCAAAATAAACATGGTTGTTTAGATATTGATAGTAAAGAGATGCGTGAAACCATTCAAAGACCGTTGTTTCATAAAGTTGAATACATGTTGATCCCTACCTCGGTTCAAAACATAGGTGTCGATTAGGGAATTATAATTTTTACATTTTAGAAGGACAAATTTATATGTACTTTGCTAAAATATTTTCATTCTATTTTTAATCTTTTTGTTTGTTTTATTTATTTGCCTCATGTGACGAGTGAGAGTATTGTTAAACCCTTCGTTCAAGCTACACAAGACATATGGGATATTACCATAGTACAGGAGAAAGGTTTTCTTCAATGAATCTGGTTTTGCTGTCTCAAAATTTGCCATAACCATTGTACATATGACTTATTTTTCACACTAAAAAGAGTTATGTAAGTCTTTGGATAAATCAATGATTCAAATTTGTATTATGTTAATTGAAATCAACTAGAAGAATCACATCACTTAAATATTCACCTCAGCAAGAATTTGGTCAACCAAACCACAACTTCATTGGCTACAGACTATAAAGACTGCAATGCATTTCTTTAGTTACTGTTTGATGGGGAAAATTATTTCAATTTTACCAGAATCTTGTGTCATTTTATTTTATAATTTTTCTAAGAAATTATTTTTTCCAGGTGTTGGGACTCAAGAGACGCATGAATCCAAGAGGAGTTTCTCAGTTCATGAAGCTCAAAATGTATTGAGTACTATCATGGTTCACGATACAGGTATTGATGAAGTCGTATTATTTTGCAGTCTCAACTTTTCATAAAAGTATCAGATACTTGTTAGAAGTTTTTCCCTTATTTTATTTTTACTGGTTCTAATACTTCAGGTATTTTTTTGAAGATTCTCTTTATTTTTGTATCATTTACTTTTACTACAAAAAAAAAATTGACTAAAAGGTTCAACGGGTGACATTGTATATGCCTTCATTTATATGGCAGAATGTAAGAGGGAGAGATATGATGAAAAAAAGAGGGTGAAAGTAAAGATTCCTTTGATTTATTTAAAAGTTATTTCTAGTTTGTTTCAAAATAATCATAAAAGATACTCGGTTACTCCATTAATTATACCTTAAAATTCAATAACTTTTTAATTTTATCAATATTTAATATAGGATTAAGGTGTAACTTGCGGAGAGTGGGGGAGAAGAGAGGGAGGGAGGACGGAGGAGAGGAGGGTGGGGAAGAGAGAATGTGTGAGTAGTTTTTTAAAAAATCATCATTTAAAAATGATAATGTAGGGCCCATAGACAAAAAGTGATGGCAAGTTAATAGGGCTAATGAATATGGTAAAATTGTCCCGTTTTGTAAAGTTTATATATATATTTTTACACCTGGAATAGTTTAATGTTAACAGATGCACATGATATAAAATTTTAGTGTTAAAATTGCATATTAAGCCTTTAATAAACATAATATCCAATGGAAACAACGGGACCACAATAAAAAAATAAGGGTAAATTTGTAAATTTATATTAAAAATTTAATGATGAGACTCATAAATAGAACTTAAAAATCCTCTCTCTATACATTTAAATATGATCAAAGTAGTATATGGGAAGCCAGCACCCTTGTGATGCAGTGGTACGGGAGGTTGCCCTTTGTGGCACTCCATCAGGGTTCGATCTCTGCCTGCAAGCATAGCTTGCCTACTCTAAAAAAAAGTAGTATATGGGAAAAAGAAGAGGAGAAAGAATAAAATTAATTAGAAATAAAATTGGTAAAAATGCTGGACACTCCAAAGTGGGAGAGGCAGGTGTCGGATTTAAAGGAGTAAAGAGATGATCTTTAGCTTTCCCACTCCACGTCCCCAAAAGGTCAAAATGGGTTTAATGTGCAACTGGACAAGAAAGTGGGACCCTTGCTAGACAGATTAACAGCGTTAGTTTACATAAACAGATGTGGTATTATTTTTTTTCCCTTTTAAAATTATCATAGGCATTTTTGCACCCAAAGTAACATTATACTGCTAGATACATATTTAAAAGAAGTTTATAGGTATATTTGCACATTAGAACCAACAGGGATGGGATCTAACAGTAGGAGCTAATGTAACGAACAAAAGTTCAAATCTCCGTTGAGAAAGGTAGTTACATTTAGTATATAATAATATCTTGAATATGATTATTTCGAGGAGAAGAATAAATGTGCTTAACACAAAAATTGTAAGGTGAAGCGGAAGGATTGGAAATTTTTCTCATTTGTATAACATCGGTTTATGATTAATGACAACGACAGTAATTTTTCTTTTTAGTTTTTGGAAGAAGTAAGTTAATTATTTATTTTATTTTGGGTGAAATTTGTCTGTTCAGCCATTAGGACTGAAGAGATGAATGAGACCATTCAAACACCATTTACTAAAGTTGCTGGAAGCACATTAACTCATACTTCAGTTCAAGAAGCAGGTAGTATGATCCTGTTTTATTGTGTCATGACTCTTTTCCATAGTGCTGTTTCACTTAATTTATGATGGTGAACTTTCTATTGTGTGCATATGTTAGAAAAAGCAATTCGTTTGTTTTTTTTTAACGTTCATAAGAAAGCAATTCGTCATTTGTGTTCAATGATTCTACTTTAAACTTGCTGGTTTAGCTCTTGGAATTCAACATGAAGCCATTGAGAGACCCTTTGTTCAAGCTACTCATCAAGGCCTGTTAAGCTCTAGTATAGTTCAAAACTCAGGTTGTAATCTTGTTTTCCATTGAAGCATCACAATATTATCATGTTGAAAACAATTTTGTTCAGTTTGATTGGTCGTTATTATTATATTCGTTTGATTAACTAATAATATAATTTTCTTCTATGTTAAATAAAATCTACTGGAAAAAGTACATTCAGATATTAGGAATCGAGAGACGTACAAGTTTTTAGAGAAGGCCTTTTAGTTCCAATTGTTGAAAATGTGCTACGCTCTTCCAAGGTTGACAATATAGACACTGATTTTCTTTTGCAATGTTGAAGTTATGCTTCTTCTTTTTTTTTTTTTTGCCTTAATATGTTTTCTTGGTTCTATTGCTATATGTATTGCTCCCAAGTTGCAACTTTATTTTTAGCTTGATTTGCTTCATTTAGTGATGGTTAATAATTCATTAGTTGTCGCGGTACTCTATTTCCTATTTATTCACTGATTTTTCTTTTTTAAATTAATTGTTTACAGCTATTCAAAATCAAGAGATATATGAGATCAACGTAGAAAGGCCATTGGTTCAATCAACTAAAATTGCTCTAAACACTCCCACAGTTTCTGATGCAGCAGGTACTTGCATTAATTGTTTTGCAGAAATATAAAATTCATTAAATGATACTTTCTGGTTTATTAATTTCTTTTCTGAATTGAATGCACTGGATGGATCACAAGATCTACAACTTCATCCAAGTGAAAATTTGCTGCTCCAAACAACTTCTACTATGAATGATGACGAAGAAAGTAATAATATTGATTCTAGAAGCAATTGATTTTATTTATCTTTCTGTAAAATCTGTGTTATTTTATTTTATCACTATTTTTTCCTCTGAAAAATAGATACTGAGATTAGAGAGATGCATGAAACCATTCAGAGACCGTTGCTTCAAAATGCTGAAGACAAGTTAATCACTACCTCAGTCCAGGACATAGGTATTGATTAGTGCTTTTATAAATACTTTGAAAGGAAAAAATTATGTGTATTTCGCCAAAATATATATTCTCATTCTTTTTTCTTTTTGGTTTGTTTTACTTTTTTGTGTAGCTACTCGGACTCATGTGACGCATGAGAACGTTCATAAACCCTTCGCTCAAGCTACACAAAATGCATGGGACATTACCATAGTACACACAAAAGGTTTAATTCAATTAAATCTAGTTTTATCGACTCTAAATTTACCATAACTATTATATAACCTATTTGTTATATTGAGAGTTATAGAAATCTTTGGATTATATTGATTAATTATTCTAACTTTTTATTGTATCAATTGAAATCAATTAGGAGAATCACATGACTCAGATATTCACCTCAGTAAGAATTTGTTCCACCAGAGTACAACTTCTTCTATGGCCTCAGACTATAAAAAAAGTAATGCATTCGTTTCTTTCTTTTACTTGTCGAAGGGGAAAAATATTTCAATTATATTCTGTCAAATTTTTATGTCATTCTATTTTCTAATTTTTGTAAGAATTCATTTGTGTTCAGCTATTAGGACTCAAGAGACCTCTGAATCCAAGAGGAGGTTCTCAGCACACGACGCTCAAAATGTTTTGGTTCCTATCCATCATACAGGTATTGATATCATATTATTTCATAGTCTCCAAGTTCACTTAAACTATCAAATACTTTATTTTTTTTTTTTGGTAGAAGTTTTCAATTAATTTTTTTTTACGGGTTCTAATAATATAGTTTTCAATATTCTACTTCACTTTAGGTCCCTTTCCTTCACAGATCCAATGACATTTAATAACTCATTAATCTGTACGGATATCTTCCATTAATTAACTTTTTAACATTGTTGTGTGAATTGAAATGTACGAGGAAAATCGCAGTTCTCGGAAGTTAACTTTATTTTATCTTTTTGTTAAAACTGAGTCGTCCTGTTTCCTGATTTCTACTTTGGCTTACTTAAACAGCTATTGATCAAGCTCCTTCACAAGCTTCAGAAGCTCCATCTTCATCAACAACGCCATTTGCAGATGTTTGCGATAACTTTAAGGAGTTGGACATTTCCGTACAGTTGCTGCCATATTTGGAGGTTGGGGTGAAGCAACATCCTAAAGTTCTTAATTGGCTCAACACAAAGCGACGAAAAGTGTTGGCTTCATCCTCCTTTTCCTTATTCGCGGAGGTGACTCGCATTTTGAGGACCACTCGGAGAGTCAACTTGACAGAAGATGATCGAAGCTACATCAGAGAGTGTTGTGCAATGTTACAAGGGGTTGGCTTTGATGATGGTTGGATCAGCTACGTGCTAGGCCGCATCGAGGGGCGTGCAGACGGAGAAGAGCTCGAGTGGAAGGTTGAGGAGGCAGAAGCTCAGCTTGAGTCAATCAACAAGGAGTTAGCTTCAATGGCGGAATCCTTAGGGTTGCTGCGTGAGAAGACCAGTAGGCTGCATGGTTATATATGTTTATCTACGCTCATAAATGCATTATTATTTATTATGTTATTCTTCTTCATTATATATGTTTACCAGAAGAAAAATTGATCAATGGTTGAAGAAAGGGTAGTGTTATTGAAAATTTGATGAAAAATAGAACAAAGCAGAGTAGACGAGTTACCAGATATACGGATGAACAATATTATTATTTTGAGCTATGAACCATATACATCTTATAGAATCATCGATGCTATGACTTGTATTCTATCATCAATCGGTATTATTATTAATTCTCTAAACATTCTCATTTAGCACGTCACTTTGAAATCTCATCTCTTCATACTTCCTGTACCATAAATGCTCGGATAAAGGCCTCTAGTATGCTTTCCTCTAATGTTTTCAGATACCTTTTGAAATGACTCAACTTCTCAAAAGTCTTTTTCTTTGCTTTTTTTTTTATTTTATATAAAATTAGCGACATCATGATATCTCATATGGAAGAAATAGTGCAGTTTTAAATTTGTTTTACATTTTTTTTTCAAAAATAAATCAAAAATACAAATGTTAAGATTTTTTTTAAAAAAATATAAAAATCAAAATTGTACCATTTCATATCCATAAGATATTAAAATATCACTCATTTTATATAAAGTCTACTTATTAAAAGGAAAAAATAAAAAGGAAAACATTTTGGAAAGTTGGGGCATTAGATAGTGATCTAAAATGATCAACATTAAAGGCCCCAAACCCCAAATGCTATGGTTTAGAGGAATCAATAATTAAAATCCATAAATCAAAACTTGCATTTTAATCTTTATGTTGCTATTCATTTGATATTTACATATCTTTTATCCAATTATAAAAATTCACAACTAATTTTATAAAACTTGAAATAGAGTGGCTCAAGGCTCCATTTTGAGCTCTTGAGATTATCTACAACAGAATACAAATATATACATTCCTAGTCATCCATACTCATATGATACAAAAAACCATGAACAGTTACTGTTCATACGGTTAATTTGTCATTTTCCAAATTTGTACTTTAACTTTTAAACATCATAATTTTCATTGTACAAATAAAAATTAAGAAAACTAGGATTTGTTTCAAACCATAGGATGCGTACAATAAACAGAAAATTTTGTGGCCCTTCAAAATATATCATTTGTCATGTTTCACTTCACTCCAGTACATTAGTACTCATTAAAGTTATTATCCCTTTTCTTTCACCATTACATGCAATCTTCAATGGCTAGCGCATGCAACCATCTTTAATTCATCATTATATATCAAACATACATTTGCCTCATAATGAATTCACATGGCTCATAGGCATTGCTATACACACTAGTGGAAAAAAAGTTATTTAGACCGTATGAAAAAGGCTTTTTATACCGCACTAATGTGCGGTTTAGATAACACCGGTTTATAAAGTATAGTCTTTTAGACCGCATCTAAGTACGGTCTAAAAAATTAACCTCTTAAACCGCATCTAACATGCGGTCTAAATTAAAAAACGTAGTCTTAAAAAGTGCTTAAAATTGACCCAAAAAATGACTTTCTAGACCGCACCGTGTGGGTGCGGTCTAGAAAGTATATCTTTCTAGACCGTGTATTTGAGCAACGGTCTAGAAATATTCACTTTCTAGACCGCACCATATTGTTGCAGTCTAGAAAGTATATGTTTCTAGACCGCACCTTCCAGAAGATATGACATTTTAGACCGCACCATTTTGGTTGGTCTAGAAATACTACTTTCTAGACCGCACCTACGCGGTGCGGTCTAGAAACATATACTTTCTAGACCGCATTTTGCAGGTGCGGTCTAGAAAGTTAATTAAAAAAAAATTGTTATTTCTCCTCAACCCCCATTTTTCACACCTGCATCAATTACATTTGCTCAACTTAAAATGCTTATTCCTTGGAACTCATTTATAAAACCACTGAGACCTATGACAGCAGTAATCTCACCAAACACACTAAATCATTCTAACACTTGATAATTTTGCTAAAAACAGTGAGAACGTTAAACTTTATACCATTTCATATCCTTTAACCCAATTTCCTTTTCCAAAACAGTGAGTACAAAATGTTTAGATTCAAGAGTAACACAGTTTCATAGGCTTAAGGAACAACAATGTACAAATGTTACCAATTAGATCAGAAAAATAAACAATGTCAACTCAATGTTCTAAAAGCTCAATAAAATATTCACACCAACGCTCACGGATGTAGTCGATATCCTCTTCAGGAAATGGTTCAGCAAGTTCAAACATCTGAGATATCAAAGTCATATAAATCATTAAATTAACTAAATCCAAAATGAGAGAAAATAAATTGTGTAAAAAAATTAATGTAGAATGTAGGTACCTCTTGCATAAACTCAGTCATTCCTAAAGAGATGACATTAAATATGTGTCTTAGCACATATAAGCCACATAAATTGGACATCTTTGGTTGCCTACGAGTCTGTAAAAAGAACAAGTCATTAGCAGAATCAGAAAAATCACCTATCCACTAGGAATTATTGTGAGCTCTCATTTAAAATATTCACAAACAAGCATCATGCTCTTACCTTTGGTGTGATCCATTCAGGGTCTTTCACCTCATGCACACGCTTACCTAAAGCAACAACTTGGTATGTCCTCATAGCCCTAGCATCAAAATCATGGTTAGTAACTTATGAAAATTCATAGTACTTCATAATAATACATAAGCAAACTTACCCATCCATTGTCTTCTTCAATTCCTTCCCAGGTTTGTAGTGAAGGGAGCATA
>QFDD01003006.1:0-20138 GCA_006871305.1 Vachellia collinsii | reverse complement strand
GACATAATTAGCACTATTGGCTTCAATACTTTTTTGTTTCGGGTCAGTTCAGATTTGACTTATCTGTTCATTAATACTCTCTTGTTACAGTAGATCAGCGAGAAAGAAGCTCAAAATGCTTCTAAGGAGCTCTTCAACGCCAGTTCTTGGATCTCTCCTCTCATCCTTCCCAGAAAGTCCCTGTAATTCCATGCACTTTGAATCCACCCACGTGTTGAAGCATCTATCACCATTACCGACAACCAGTAACCACAAACTCTCTTTCCACCAAAATGGGCCTCTCAATCTCTCCTCCTTCTCATCCACTTCCTCTCCAATTTCACCCTCCATTGCCGACCTTGATCGCCACAGAGGCTTCAGAAGAGCTCAATCTGAAGGCAACTTGGAGAACCTAGCATATGCTTCTCCTTGCAACAAAAGCCTGTTCACGTTGGACACTATTCCATCTTTTTCCTTCGCTAACCACAGGGGCTTAAGAGAAGAAGATGAGGAAGAGGAAGAGGAAAGTGAGTTTGAGGAGGAGGGGGAGGAGGGAATTTCAAGAACAATGGAAGGTGTTAAAAGTTTGATTGTGGCTGAAGAGGTGATAGTTGAGAATCGAAGAATTTGCAGTGTGGGTTTCGATGAGCAGGATAAGATGAGTGTGGAGGAAACACATCCTGCAGCATGGTTTGGAACTGAAGGTTGTGGGGACGGCATGGGTGGTGGCTGCAGAGGCGGCGGTGGAGATTATAACTCCATGGGCTCCGGCGGCTATGATGATGAAATGCATGAGGTGGAAGAATATTACAAGAGAATGGTGGAGCAAAATCCTGGAAACCCCTTGTTCCTCAGCAATTATGCTCAGTTCTTGTATCAGGTAAGCTAAATTTCCACATCTTTGGGGCCCAATTGTCTGAAACTCATTATGGGGCATTTTAATTCTGCGTTAATGGTGAATATCTCGTAAAGAAATGGTAAAATGGATTGTTATTGGTGATTTTGAACAGCAAAAGAGAGACTATCATGGAGCTGAGGAATATTACTCGCGAGCCATACTAGCGGACCCAAAAGATGGTGAAGTTCTTTCACAGTATGGGAAGTTAGTGTGGGAGTTACATCATGACCAAGACAGAGCCTCAAGTTACTTTGAACGAGCAGTTCAAGCCTCTCCCCAAGACAGGTACAAGTCTTCAGTAAAAGTCTAATACTTGGGCGCTCAAAGAACATGTTAGAAAAATTATAACGTGAACATTCTGGCATTAATATTCTGACATTAGCTTATGTTTGATGATGTATTTGTAGTCATGTGCATGCAGCGTATGCTAGTTTCCTTTGGGACGCTGAAGAGGATGGCAATGGCTGCTCACCATCATCACACTTCCATGAGGAAGCCATGCTGGTTTCTACAGGTGCTTGATCAATGGCAAAAGCTTACTCCCATGATATATAAAAATATGATGACGTAGATCGATGTGTTAGAATCTTTGTCTGAATATATATATATATATATATATATATAAGAAGGCACATTCTATTTTGTAAAATCCCAAAAGCTAGTAGTGTGATTCCAGATTCTTGATCCATCTGAGGAAATAAAAAGGACTTTTATTTCTCATGTGATGTGTAGTGGAGAAGCAATATGGAAGCGAACAATACAAGAAGGATGAAGTTTAAGGAGGATGCCAAGTTTTGTGATGTTAAAACACTGAAACATCAAACGCGTAACTGCATGGCCTACTTTGTTAAACAATCAAATCTGGCACACTCAGTCCAAAGACTGGTTTACATTTTTTTTCCTCATATAAAGGATTCTTGGACGATTGATTTACTAACAAGTAACAAATGCTTACTTAAAAGATTAATAAGTTGCCCAAAAAAAAAAAAAAACTCTACAGTCTACACTGTAGGATAGAATGAGGCACATGCATTAGAACATTGATTATGGTGAAAAAAATAAATAAAGGGAAAAATAATTTTTAAATCATTATAATTTCATCTGATTTTTAATCAGGTCTTTGTAATTTTTTTATCTTTTAATAGGTCTTTTTATTTTCACATGCTTCTAATTAGGTCCCTCTAATTTTTTTTCATTTTATTTTATTCATGATGAGAAGCCAGAGCTTGAAAGACTACCATAAGTTACATTGTCGCTTCATGACCCATTTTGGCCGGAACATTGGCACATGCAACTGCCTCTCGATGAGTATGGATAATCTCCAGGTCCCAATCCGAAAAGATAAGTGTCCGAACCTCAGCGATCTCCAATTTTTTAATTAGGTCCGAACCGCAGCAATTTTTTTTTTCATTTTAATATTTTATTATATACTTATAGTTTCATCTAATTTTTAATTAGGTCCTTTGTAATTTTTTAAAATTTTATTTACGAATTTTATTCTTTAAAATCAATTTCTATTTAAAATTAATAATTATACTGCAAGATAATTAATATAATCATCTGATCATTAATAATTAATGAAAATTAAATATAAATTAGATATAATTATATTCCATTTTTATAATTTTATTATTATAATTCAAATTTTATAATTATGAAAATTATAATTTCAAAATAAATAACATATTTTTAAATAAAAATTTCAAAACTGTGTTAACATAAGATTATTATAATTTCTTATTTACAGAATATTTGATATTTATAAAATAAATGATAAAAAATATATAAGACCTAATTAAAAATCATATAAAATTATAAGGACATGGTAAAAAGAAAAAAATTACAAGGATCTGATTAAAACCATGTAAAAATATAAAGACTTGATAAAAAGAAAAAGACTATAGAAACCTAATTAAAAATATAAGGACCACATATTAATTATCCCATAAATAAATAAGTATTAATCTCTCTTTAAGTGACTTATAATGGAAAGCTAAGAATTCCCTTATAAGTTATAAGTGACTTGTATAATATATTGTATAAGTTTTAAAATCAAAATTTATTAATGGAATCAAAACTCCAATTTAATACATATTGTTTGTGCGAATTTTCTGGAAAACATGGTTTTCGGGAGAGTTCGGGGATCCAACAGTATATGATGAGAAAATGCAGTGTGATGCCCAATGCAGAGATGAATCTAAGAGGGGGAGAATGGCTTAGCCAGTAATCATTTATTGAGATTGAATGCGAGTGTACAGTGGTCTCAGACAGAAGAGCTCAGAAAGCAGAAATTGTAAAGAAAAAGCAGGAGTTAGAGAGTTCAATCCTTCCCTCCCATTACAGATTAGCAAAAATAAATAAATGATTCGTGGTGTGCTAACCGTTGGGCAGTTGCGGCGTTACTCTTGGAATCTAGGCTACGTGGACGCTAAATCTGTGGATCACAACGGTTTGGTCCTACATCTGTGGGGGAGTGGACCGAAGACGAACGTTGGCGTCGCTAGGTAGACGGTTGCTGACGCTGGTCGCAGGCACAGGACTCCTCGCAAATCTTGGTCGCAAGGACAGTTGCTGGGCCGTGTCCTGGACTATCACTGACAATTGAGCCGTCGCGAGCTATTTAAACTGACTGAACCCAATGGCATTTTTTGGGCGTACACATATTCTCTCTTATTTATAATTTCAACCATTTAGTAAAAAATAATTATACATTATCCATTTTTAGCTTAAAATGATTACGTGCTTGTTTGCCAATCAATTCTCAAAATCACTTTCACGCAAGCCGAGATAAAACTCTCTCACATACATACCTCGGATTCTGTGAAACCAAAGTTTGAAACCTAGGTTTTATTACTTCCCAAACAAGCTCTACATGATGCTGCTCTCCCAATTTTTCAGGTACTACGGATTTGCCAAAAACTAATCAGCCATATGAATTATCAATTATTTAATATGGTCAATAACCATTACTGGTAATTGCTAATTTATTCATAAAAATGCTTAAGAGCTTACATATTTAAATTATTTTTCCCATATAATTATATTCCATTTTTAGAATTGTATTATTATAATTCAAATTTTATAATTATGAAAATTATAATTTCAAAATAAATAACATATTTTAAAATAAAAATTTCAAAACTGTGTTAACATCGTTAACCTACTTTTAAAATTAAATCCGATTTAACATAAATATATTGAATAGATAAGTTCAAGTACATAAATCTTTTTATATTTATAAAGTAACGTTATTGATTACAATTTTAGAGTAGTTATAAATTATCGATTATAAAAATAAAAATAGTTAACTGCAGATCAATAATTTAATATTCTGTTTGTTTGATGATTATTAAAATGAAATGATAATAATTATAATAAAGTAAAAGGGAAATTACGTAGAAATTCCAAGGGTGGAAAACAAATATCATCTAGTCCCTAAAAATAAAAAAAAATTAAGATAGAATCACATGGGACTTGTGATAGATTATTTGTAAAAGTGGAATTACCCTAGGCTATGTTAATTTGAACTGCAACCGGAGAAAGAAAGGGTTAGGGCCCTAAACACTCCATCGACTTCTCCATCGAGGCTCTTCTCCATGGGACTCCATCAACGGTCTTCTCACAGCATTGCAGTCACTTATGGCCATCATCGACTGTAGTGCCATCCTTTATGGCTGCGCTCGCGTCTCCACCTGTGGCCATCGTGATTGTGCTCGCATCTCCTCTGTGGTTGGTTGCAGTCCAATTGGTTAGGAATGAAGGAAGTAGTAATCTTCGTCTTGTCTACCCAAAGAAAGTAAACTTCTTAATTTATAATTTTATGTGAGTATTTAACTTCATCTCTGAAACTTGGCAGTTGCGAAAACTCAAGACCACTTCATTCTATTGCCAACTCCACGACTTAGAGCAGCATGTTTAGGAATAACTTTTGAAAAGTGATTGTACATAATCTAAGATAAGTATGTGAGAGAAATTTTATTTCAACTTGAGTGAAAATACTTCTATATACACTTCTAAAAGGGAGTCAAACATACTCTTAATCTGCGGTGAAACCTCGAGTACATAATCTCTGTGAATCTCATCAAATTTCTTCTTTTAATTTATCAATTCTTCATTGGGCATTGTATATTGACAATATGAACAAGTTGATGTGGATTCTGAAATTAGCTTTGTTGTCTTAAAAGCAAATTTGCTATTTTCCTTTTTCTGCAATTTTTTGGCAATGAAGCCCATTCTGATCTATGGAATAGTATGGTGTGGGTTTGCATAGTTTTGTTTTGCTGGTGATTATAATTGCGTTTGTGTGTTGTTTAACCTTTCTTTTTGTAGTAACTAGGAAAACTCGATACCTATTTATTTTTCATTAATTTTGATCGTGGAAGCTGATTGTTGATTAGCTCATTGCATTTATTTTCTATCTTTTTAATCTGAAGCATGGGTGGAGAGAATGTTAAAGTTGGAGCAGTTGATCCTGAGTCTGTACTTAAAAAGCAGTAGAGAAGCGAGGATGGGCTTTGGCAAAAACTTGAAGGTGACAAGAAAAAGGGATCTGAATTTCACCAAAAAACGGAAAAGAAAAGAAAAAGGGATCTGAAACGCACAAGATAATTTTTAATAGGGCTAAAAATATGCAAAGGAATATGATGAGTAGGCATGTAAAGTTAAAATTACGTTAAATAATATGATTATTTTTGGTTCATTTCTAGCCTCTCACATTTTGGCTTTCTTGCAATTTATGTTCAGCAGAAGGAGTTGATTAGACTGAACCCTGAAGCAAGAAGGCCGAAGAGAAAAATGATGGAATCTTAAGTTTCAAAACAAACAAGTTTATAAGATGCCACAACATTGGATGCACTGCCAAAACATGCAAAAATCCAAATCCAATCTAAGTTGAGCAAAGTTGGATAGTCATTCTTTTTGAAACTAGAACTCTGACTTTTTTTTTTGTAAATGCAGTTACCATCTTTTGTAAGTGACAATAGACACAACTGAAGTTAGAAGTTTATTAGATAGACATGCAATCCATATGGTTTTTTATGGGAAGGGTTGTGAAAATGATTGTAATCACATTGCAAATTCTGACTGCAGCTAGTTGTCAATTTTGACATCTCACTTGTTATTACTGGCACAATGGCTTGTCAACTCATGCCCTATCACTTGTTTGTTAATATATGATGCTGAAAAATCTGAGATAAACACATCATATATTGTAATTTAAATTAGTGTATATAGTTATATATTATATGTTAATTAAGGTCTATGAGTTGTCAATTAAGGCTAATGGACTTGTCAATTTCACTTAAATCTAGTTCTATAAGACTTGTCAATTAAAGTGCACTGAATTGTCATTTACGGTATCCGAGTTGTCAATTAAGGCTAACAGATTTGTCAATTTCACTTAAATCTAGTTATACAAGACTTGTCAATTAAAGTGCATTAAGTTGTCATTTAAGTTATCTTAGTTGTCAATTAAGGGTAATGCACCTGTCAATTTTGCTTAAGTCTAGTTATACAAGACTTGTCAATTACACTACACCGAGTTGTCAACTAAGGCTAACAGACATGTCAAAATTCTTTTGTGGTGAGTAACCAGGGAAGTTTGTCTTTCTTCGTCCATCTTTAATTTATTTATTCTCTGCCATATTCTTAACCTGCAAACAATAACCAGTTTGATCCTATTACAAAAGTTTTCATGTACTTGTACTATACTATACAATACAATACTTGTCACACATGCTACATCACTTTTTAATGACAATCAATACTAAAGTTCAAAGCATTAACCTTGACAATTTCTACCAAAGTCCTAAGTATAATGATAATCAATACTTGCTAAAGACAATAAATAGCAAAGTTCAAGGCTTTCGCAGTCAAAATAAAATTTCACACTCAAATCAAACCCACAAACTACTGCAACAAATAATACCTTAATAATCATCCAAGGGAAAAATAAAGACAATACCTATATATGTCAAGACTATGATGGTTACAAACTGGAGTTAAGAGAAATTTGCTGTTACAAATTGATGTCGCATACAAATAAATATTGTAAAAAAGAATAGTGAAGTTATTAGAACAGATAGTGATGCCTATTGAGGGGAATGTCATTCTAGTATTTCAAAGCAACAGTAAGGCCATCAATAAGTTAATAGAATCCACGACTTGTAATAAAAAGGTAATAAAAAAATATTTTTAGATAGAATCACATGTTTCCTTTCCAAGCAACAAATCAAGTGAAAAAAAAAACAAGAAGAAGCAACAGCCAAGGTGTATCAACAAAGATGGAATAAGAAAAGCTTGTCTGACGAGATTGAGAAGGATGGATAAAACAGGAGAGGTCCTCAATCTAGAACACCAAGAACCAGAGCATATTCAATATAAAGATATCAGAAAGCCTGGGTCATGGGTCAAGGGATTTTACCTTCAGAGCAGTCCACTGACGCAGCGAGAGACGGCGACAACCACGGCAACGGCAACGGCAACGGCGACCGCAATGAAGGAACCACGACCACCGACGACACCGAAGACAACGACCACGGATGCAGAGGAGCGGAGCAATGGGAGGAGGAAGACGAGTTGCGAGGAGAGGCGGGAGCAAACGTGCGATGAGGACAGGGCACGATTTCAAGCCCTAATCTACTTTTCAGTTTTCAATTCATATTATGGAGTACGATTTTGTATTTTTCTTTTTATAAATAATATCATTCAAATTATGTGGGACTTCACCTTAATTTCTTAATTTTTAGAGATTTGATGATGATTCCCTCTCATCTTTAAAACTTATATGTATTTTCTCTTTTTAAAATTAGAAAAAATAAGATGAAATAGAAGGGAAAAGATGAAAAAACCCTCAATCATTTTTTAAAATTCCTAAACCACCAGTAGGACTGAGCAACGGGCGGGTTGGGCAGCCCGTGCCTTAACCCGTAGCCCGCCCGTATAAATTTACACGGGTACGGGCCTTAACTCATTTAAGTTCTGTTTAACGGGGTTGAACATATATGAACAGGTTTTTACGGGTAAAACAAGGAACCCTTTTAAATAAAAAAGTTCAGTTGGATTTTTTTTTTTTTAGCATTGAAACACAAACAGTGGAGCTTTGCTTTTCGCAATTTTTTTCTTGCATTAAAACATAAACAAGGTAAAGCTGAAGTTTTTTTACACGTGATAGATCCAGTGGAGCTTTGCCTTTCCCAATTGTTTTTTTTTTAAAAAAGAATCAGGATAGACTCACTGCCACTGGTTTCACAATCAGAAAGTGAGGGGGTCATGATTCAGGGGTCCACGGATTAAATATCAAATAAGAGGGTGAGGCAAACCAAAAAAAAAAACAAAGAAAGAATAATCAATAAGACAAACTAAGGGAAGAATATGCGGGATTTTTTTTAAAAAAAAAAAAACTAAATGGGCGGGTACGGGCTGCCCGTAGCCCGTCCTGTTTATCTATAATACGGGCGGGTTTTAGCCCGCCTGTCACGGGTCAACAATGGACGGGTTAAATCCGGGGAATTTTTCCCAGGTCCAAACAGGTTAACCGAGCCGCGGGTATTTTGCTCTCCCCTAACCACTAGTTGATCATTGGGCACGGGCATATCTCTCCAAGGACTGGCCATTGAAGCTACGGTAACTATCCATCATTGAGCTAGCCACCAATGGAAAAATTATTTCAACAAATAGTAAAGATGGAATTTGATCCCATCACCGCTTGCAAAATAAAAACATTGATGGCCCCTAATGGTCACCAATGCATCCAATATACATAATATAATAAAAAATATAAGTATATTCTTTGTTTACTCCAACTCATTTGCAATTTTTGTTACAACTTTTTAAAGCATTTTTTATATTTTATTAAATATTATCAATTTTTATTTATCTAAGTAATAAATCTATATTTTTAGATCATTTACAAATTTTATATAAATAATATCAATATTTCATTAAATATTATCGATTATCATTTACCAAGACTTTCATATCATTTACTAGTTTTGTTAAAAAATTTCTCACATTTTACTAGGTATTACCAAGCAATAAATCTAATTTTTAAGATGATGCACAAGTTAGTAATATTTAATGAACATATATGAATTTGTGATTTTTTTTACCCAAAATTAATTTTGTAATGGATATTTTATCAATTTAATTTAGGGGAAAATCCGGATTACTTCCTTTTCTATCTTTATCTAATCTTATCACACCTGCATTTGTCATTTTAATTTGTAATGGATATGTCATTTATCATTTTTGAATTCTTTTTCTACATTTTTCCACTGATAGCCTATCGGAATATTATTGCACCACTACTTGAAGACAAATCAAGAAACTATCTCCCTCCTCCTCCCATTCCAGGACATCATCTCCCCTTCCGTCGGAATTCGACACCGGAACCTAAAATTTGATCTTCAGATTGATCCCGACTCTTCCCTTCGCGTTTCTCTGATTTTTTGAAGGTTTTGTTCAAGGCAAAGCCATGGCGACCGCCTCTGGTACTTTTTCTCTTTCAACTTTCTTTCTTCTTCGTAATATTTAATTTAGGGCTTTTTGATTCAATTATTTAACTTTTCTTTGTTTTCTTTCTTGAGCACATGGCAACAGAACTTGCTGTTTTAGGTTTAGAGGACAATAGTTGCTCAATTGTATGTTTATAACATATATTCTGTTATTGCAGTTGCATTTAAATCCAGGGAGGACCGTCGTAAACAAATTGAACTGGAAGAAGCACGTAAGCCTGGGCTTGCACCTGCAGAGGTTGATGAAGATGGAAAAGAAATCAACCCTCACATTCCCCAATACTTGTCTTCTGCACCTTGGTATCTTAATGCTGAAAGACCTGTAAGTCTCATTTTCATTCCTACTATGTGTATCTATTATCTAATGATAATCGACTTATAATTTCCTTTGGTTTTTGCAGAGTTTAAAACATCAAAGGAAGTGGAAATCAGATCCTAATTATACAAAATCATGTTATGATAGGGGTGCTAAAACTTTTCAGGCTGACAAATATAGGAAGGTTGCATGTGAGAAGTAAGTACCACACCTTCTCATGTTTGTAATAGTTTCATTTCTTGACTGTACAATATTTGCAATATTTTTTTCTTTTGGGAGATTATGGAATGTTTGTGACAATGTTAGAGTATTTATATACGTTTTCCCTGACTTTATTTATATTTTCACTTTTTATTCATGCTCAGCTAAGTTCATATTGTTCACTTGTTACAGCTGTGGAGCTATGACACATAATGTTAGATCATGTATGGAAAGACCACGGAAACTTGGAGCAAAGTGGACAAACAAGCACATTGCACCTGATGAGAAGATTGAAACTTTTGAGCTTGACTATGATGGCAAACGAGATAGATGGAATGGTTATGATGCATCAACATACGCACAAGTGATTGAAAGGTATGAGGCTAGAGATGCAGCTCGAAAAAAGTACTTAAAGGAGCAACAGTTGAAGACATTGGAGAATGGCGAGGTTGCAGTTAGTGATGAGGATGAAGAGGAAGATGATCTAAAGGTCGATGAGGCTAAAGTCGATGAAAGCAAACAGATGGATTTTGCAAAGGTTGAGAAGCGTGTGCGTACAACTGGTGGTGGAAGTACAGGAACTGTGAGGTATTTTTGCCTTTATAGTCCATTGTATGATACAGGGGCCACTGAATTGGTCCTATATGTAAGATTGTTTTCCCACTTTTGTTGTGTCATAAATTAATTGCTGCTAAATACTTTTCTTTCAGGAACTTGCGTATTCGTGAGGATACTGCAAAATACCTTCTTAATCTTGATGTCAATTCTGCACACTATGATCCTAAAACACGGTCCATGCGTGAGGATCCTCTTCCAGATGCAGATCCAAATGACAAGTTCTATGGGGTAATCATCCTTGGGAATTAAAATTTGTAGGAATTTTTATAATGCAGCTGTAATGCTATATGTCTATTGAATTTGTACTTAAGCTACATCTGCCCTTATGTTCCAGGGAGATAACCAATATAGAAATAGTGGACAAGCTTTGGAATTCAAGGAATTAAACATTCATGCATTGGAAGCATTTGACAAGGGGCAGGATGTTCATATGCAAGCAGCCCCGTCCCAAGCTGAGCTGCTTTACCAGAATTTCAAGGTAATGAAGGAGAAAGTGAAGTCTCAAACAAAGGACACTATTCTGGAGAAATATGGCAGTGCAGCTGATGAGGACAAACTTCCTAGGGAACTTCTTTTGGGTCAAAGTGAGAGGCAGGTTGAGTATGACCGTGCTGGTAGAATTATAAAGGGACAGGTCAGATTTGCTTTCAAAGTTATTAGAGTCTGTTTTCTAACTGCCACATTGCGTTTTCAACATGCATGATTTTAGTTGACATAGTCGTTGATGATGTAACTTGACCATTTTCTTGGTTTTGAACATTTAAGGAAAACATGATATGTGCTTTGTTGTCTTTGGTTGTCCTTTATAAGATGATTGATTTAGTTATTTATCTTTTACTTCTAACAGGAGGCATCACTTCCTAAGAGCAAGTATGAGGAAGATATCTACATCAACAACTCACCAATGGGGCTATAAGTGATGCAAACAGATCATACGAAACAGCTATTGCACAGGAGCTGCTGGTATTGAGGCTGCAAGTGATCTCATGAAAGCTAATATTGCTCGTAAAGAGTCTGCTGAAAGTATGCTAGTGATTTTGTACCTCTCCCCTTCCCCCCCCCCCGGTTGTTCTCTTTGCCCCATGTTTGATCATTCTGCTATATCATATGCGGCTTCCTGTTTGATAATTAAAATATTTTCTGTGAACTTTGGTCAGAGGATCATAAACCTGCGGAGGGGAAAATGCTTACGATATGGGGAACTGATGTTCCAGAGGACCTGGTTCTGGATGAGAAATTGCTTGCTGAAGCACTCAAAAAGGTCAATAATCAGTTTAGTAGTCTCTTTTATTGCATTGATGCGTTCATGG
Source organism: Vachellia collinsii (assembly GCA_006871305.1). Classification (NCBI taxonomy): domain Eukaryota; kingdom Viridiplantae; phylum Streptophyta; class Magnoliopsida; order Fabales; family Fabaceae; genus Vachellia; species Vachellia collinsii. The sequence goes on along the minus strand of QFDD01003006.1, from coordinate 8,303 downwards.
CGTTATTTGTATTTCTTTTTTTGCCTGCCAGAGGAATCACTTACAGTTTGTGGCGTCAAAAGCAGCAATGCCTATAGTTCCTGAGAGTAGTACCCATATTGTGCTTGAGTATAGAATATTAATGTGCTGATTGGTGAATTCCATTGGTATTAGGCAGGAGGATCAGAGAAAGATGAGAGGAAGCGTAAATATAATGTCAAAATGGAGTGATGAGATATGCATTTTTAAACCGGTGAGGTAGAATTTGAGTGTGCTGGCCTCTGCTTCTCATTTCCTAACAAACCATATATCTGCTACAGGTCACTGCAGAGGATATGGAAGCCCAGGATGAAGAAAGTCCATCACGATGATCCAATGAAGAACTTTCTACACTAAACTTGAGAGAGGGCATAAAAATATGCGGCCTTTTTGTTGCAAGTTTGGCGCTCTTGTTTTTTCTTACTGCTACCTTCCCGCGGGATTTCTGTACAGCTGTGTTGTTGAATACCAAGATGTAGTTTTTGGTTATGTTATATTCATTAGCCATATCATTTGTTGACTGATAATGAGTTTCACCATCATCATCTGCCTCTCAAAATACAAATATTGGGTACCATTACAATGAAGTACACATTCGTTTTAGTTGATTTTTTTTTAATTTTTTTTGGATAAAAGGCAAAATGATATTAATTAAAAATTAAAATTACAAGATTAGAAACTAAATAACAAGGGAAAATGATAAATACTCCATGGATTTCTCAAACCCCATCTGGTGCCTTGAATAAACAAAAGGATTAAGAGGTAGCTGACAGTAAATGGGGTTTTGAGAATTCATGTGAAAAAACGAAAATGTCCCTAATATATATATTACAAAAGAATGAGACACTCTCGCTGGAACACCACCACCGACCACCAGAGCTCCGGCGACCTGCTGGCACCGGGCAGCAGCCACCTGGTCAGAACTCCGATGGCTGGTGGCTGTTTTTGGGCACAACAGATTTTATTTAAATTAAATGGGTGTCAAGGTGGTGAAGGTGAGATTCGATCCGACCTTACCTAAGTTCCCCAAAAATTTGGTTACCATTGGGCCATCAAAGTACTTTAATAATATATTACATGCAAATATATAACACATGTAAGTAGGTAACATTTTACTCAGTGACAACTTTTGTAATGTGAATAACAACATTTGTAAAGGTATTGACAACTTCAATGGCAACGTCTACTACAACAACTCAGCGGAGTTATCATTACGTTTGTTAGAGTTATCAATACCATATAAAAAGTTGTCAACCAACTCAACGAAGCAACAAAGGCAGCACAGTGGAAAAGTTATCAGTAGCATAAAAACACTTGTCAATCTCTTTGAAAAAGTTGTGAATACGCTAGGAACTTTAGTTTTCCAGGACTTGATAGAATAATATAAGCACCCTAAAGAAGATGTTATAGAAAACATAAAAAAATTTATCATTTCATTTGTCGTAGCTGTCATTACTATACAAAAAGTTGTCAACCAACTCAACGATAGAGTTGAAAATTTGGGCAGGCCAGAGTATCAAATTCCCACTAAATTTTTAGGCCAGCCTACAGGCTTGAGGCCCATTTGCTTTTCCCCCCTTTTTAATAAAACAACAAATTTACACATCAACGTAATTTCCTTACTCAAAAATATAGAAAGTTAGATCTAATTATTTAAACAACTACATCGACAATAATAAATATTGAAAATTTTAAACTTAAGTTTACAAATCACACAATACAATCTTCTTACTACATCACTCATCATCACTATGTTCAATTTCAAAGACATTTGAATTTGATTGAGCTTCACTATGAATAGGCTTTGTTTCAATGATGTAAAAAATATCAAGGATTTCATCCGTAATACCACCACCATAATCATTTTCCTGTATGGATGGTTTTGACTTTCAAGCCTATAGTTTACGTTTATATATATGTTTTGTTGTTTTTTATTTATTAATTAATGTTAAAATTTGTGCAGGAACTTCCTGCAGGGTGCTCAAAGGCTCATATTGGTGAAGATAACAGGTTAATTTCCACAAGTGCTAACCCTTCAGGGTTCAGAGTCAATGTTAACTGTGATTAATTAAATCTATGAATATGGGATTATCTTTAACTTTAATATCATTATATTATTCTTTATATGTGTTCCTTCAAGCTCGTTTATCTTCCTTCTCACCCCCTCCCTCCCAAACTTTTAGCATACGTATGACAGGCATTCGCACTTCACAATTTTCTTTCCTTTTTTAAAGATAAAAAAGTAGGTTGCAATTTGAAAATTATGAATTAAAATAGAAAAGAAAACAACCAAAATTACAGTATAAATCACAGTTATATTTTTTGTTCTATGGAATTATATATTAATTAAATCAATTAATGGAACAGCAAAATATGGATAATGAGGCAAAATAGGGAATAGAAAAAAAAAGAAAAGAAAAGAGAAGAAATGAAAATGGACAGAGGCCAAAGCCCAAAAGAAAGGACTAGGTCAGTGAGATAGGGACTCGCTCTGGACTCAAAGAGATAAGTGCTTAATTAATTAAATGTTAAAAAAAAACAGAAATATTTGGGAGGCTTAAATGCTGAGAGCCAACCCTTTTGAACCCGTTTTCTTGAGTTCAAAATCACAAACCTGCCTCTCCTACTACAAAAAAAACATCAAATTAGCCACGGAATGGTTTTCCGACAGAATTCATTCCGTGGCAAATTTCACCGTCACAAAACGTTTACCAACGGAATATTCCGTCGGAAAATTAGCCACGGAATTTTCGACGGAATTTTTCGTCGGAAATTTTGCCTTGCCACGCGTCACCTCCTGCAGCCGCCAAGTGTCGCCACCTGATAAATTCTCAATTTTGCCTCCTCCAGGATTCAAACCCCCGACCACCTGTGCATGCACGTGATCCCTTACTAGTTGAGCTGCAAGAACCTTGTATCTTCTAAACTCATATTTAAATATATATATATAATATTATACTGCATAATAAATTATTTATATATAATATTTATATGATTATTAATTTCATAATTTTTATTATTTTAAAAAATATTAATTTTAATATAAAATTATTGCAAATAAAATAAATATTATTTCTAATATTTTTATATTTAATATTGATTTTAATTAATATATTAATTAAGATTTAATAGTAAATAATAATAAAATAAATAAGAATAAAAAATATAAAATTGAAATTAATAATTAATTAATAAATATTATTTCTAATATTTTCATATTTAATATTGATTTTAATTAACATATTAATTAAGATTTAATATTAAATAATAAAAAAATAAGAATAATAAATAAAAAATTTAAAATTAATAATTAATAATTAATTAATAAATAATTAAATTTGTTACGGAAATTCCGTCGGAAATTGCCACAGAATATTTTTCCGTGGCTAATTTTTGCCACGGAAAATTTCCGTCGAAAATTTTTTTGACGGAATTTTTGACGGATTTCCGACGGAATTAGCCACAGAAAAAATTCCTTGGCTAATTCCATTGGAAAGAAGCTGTTTTTTTGTAGTGTCCAATTAAACGGGTTTAATTGGATTATTCCGATTGGCTAAGCCCTTTTTCTCTGCTCTACTCAACTAAGCAACAGAGGCACTACAGCAAAAAGTTGTAAGTACCATAGAAACATTTGTCAATTACAATACAAATAGTTGTCAACCAATTCAATAGAGTAAGAGGTTATGGTTGACAACTTTTCGTATCGTAATTGACAATTATTCCTATGCTACTAACAATTTTTACACTGTGGTGCCTCTATTGCTCTGTTGATTTGGTTGGCAACTTTTCTTATGGTATTGATAACTCGAACAAATGTAATGATAACTCCGTTGAATTTTTGTAGTAAACGTTACTATTGAAGTTGTTAATGCCTTTACAAATGTTGTCATTCGCATTACAAGAATTGCTATTAAGTAAAATGTTACTTACTTACATGTGCTATATAATTGTATGCAATACATTATTAAAGTGGTTTGATGACTCAATGATCATCAAACTTTTGGAGAACCAAGGTGGGGTGGGATCAAATCCCACCTCCACCACCTTGACTCCCATTTAATTTAAATTAAAAAAAAATTGTTGTGCCCATAAGCCGTCAGAGCTCTAGCCAGGTGACTGCTGCTCAGCGCTAGCAGGCCGGCAATGATACTCCAACAAGGATGTCTCATTCTTTTTATATATATATGGGGGATATTTTCATCTTTTCACACGAATTATCAAAATCACATTTACTAACAACTACATATTAGTCCTTTTTTTATTCATAGTACCAAATGGGGTTTGGGAAATTCAATGAGTATTTATCTTTCATTTTCCCTAAGAACAACTATAAATAAAGGGAATTACAAGTTTGGTAATAATAGAAGCCTGATCCTATCAAAATTGAGAATCTTGAAATATGAGGCAGCAGGAGGATTATATCCTTTCAGACTGTGGCTACAGAAGAGACTTGAGCCACATCATTGAGAAGAGCTTACGTGAATGGAGAGAATAATTTTCAGAAGAATTTCTACTACTAATAAATCCCGGTGACGGAACTAAAGGAAGTTGCAAGTGACAATCTCCCAGTTACACACACACACTGACAGGCTCCTGCTTGATCCGTAGCCAATAGAGCTCTTGGCAAACATTATGTCTGCATTACATTGACGAAGATTTCACTTTCACGCTCTATTTTAATTAATACATATGAGATCTCTGGTGGGACAATTAACTTTAGAGCATACTGACTTAGGGCCAATCATATGATACGAAGTGAAAGGGTCAGCTTGAGAATATAAAGCATCATAAATCGTTTTATTTAGAGATGTGACCGCAATAAGATACTTCCCTCCAACAGTTAGCTATCTATTAGAGGCTAAAATAGTACCCTCTTGCACTCCTTGCATCCCCATCCCAAAAGGCTTGTATGCCTTTTAGAAGTTTCTACTTTCTAAGCCACCGCTCTCGGAGACGGTCGTGGCGGAACCAACAGCTGAAGCGGACTGTTGTTCTTGAGGCTTCTAGCCTGCTCCGCCCTCAGCCTATATACACGCGCCACCACTTCTTCCGGCCACACCTGTATCTGCCCCGGCAACGTCGCCACCCAGGCCAAGTGGTTGGTCTTAAATGCCACCCACACGAAGTGCTCGCTCTGCGACCTAATCGCCGCCGCAAAGTTCTGCGGCACCGCCAGCACCTGCCCCGCACTTAGCTCCTGGTTGGACACCGAGCTCCCATTACTATCCACCACCTGAATATTTGCTCTTCCCTCTATCGCGTACACTATGCTGTGCGCGTTCAAGTTGTAGTGTGGCATGTATATCGCACCCTGCATTCATTCGTATTTTATAGTTTTGATGAGATTTTGTGTGTGTCTGTGTGTGTGTGTGGGCGCGCGTGTGTATAGAAGGAGTTTAAGTGCTGTCTGATTACATTGCGAAGGGTACCGAACTCAGCGCTGAGCCCCATCAATTTGAGAACTGAGAGGTCTAAGCTATTGACGCTCTTGAGGCTGCCGGCTTCTGAGTGGTAGATGTCTGGGGATGTGGTTTTTCCGATGTTCTGTTTAAGGCTGAGGCTGCACATTGTCTCCTCCAACCCATTCTCGCTTCCACTCTCTTCATCATCCTCAAGCTCTTGTTCCTCCTCTTCACTGAAAATTGGTTTGAAGATGCTGAGCTTGAGACCACCTTCCACTCTGATAATGTTTCCCTCCTTCAGCTTGTCCTGTCCTCGGAGATTCTCCACCGTCTCGTCGTCGGCGGTGTTGAAGGCGTGCTTCAACGTGTCGCTACCGAACCCACCGATCATACTGCCACGTCCTTTCTGTTCCTGTCCCTGGCCCTCATGTTCTCTTTCTCGACCACTTCCTTTCTGATGCCCTCCTCCTTCCTCCTCCTCCTGCTCCGGCTGCTGACTTCCTGACTGATACTCGGAAAACTCTTGCTTTTGGTTCCCGGCGAGATAAAATATCTGCCGTGGAGTGTCAAACGGACCAAAGTTTCAAGTTATGACATATAATACAACTATGTCTATTGGGCCAGAATGCTTAGAAAAGATCAATGTAATTGTAATGATTTTGCTTGTTATTTATTGCGTACTCTGGGTGTGGGATCAAGCTGGTTTTGGTGGCTGGTGGTGTGAAGAAGATGAATGGCATGAACTTCTTCTTTCTCGCTGTTGTACATCCAGAAAGAAATACCCACCGGCACCGCTATGAAATCTCCTGGTTTGAAATGACGGATTTTCTGATGACCATCTCCGGGCTCCTCGTACATGTTACGACACCCAGGTATCACCATTCCAATTACTCCTCTGCCTGTTTGCATTCATCAAAACAGAACACTCGCCTGAGTATATAACTACGTGTGTATCCTTTATTAATGTCAAGAAAAGAAAAGAATGAGATTATTACAGCATTAGCTACCTTTCGTAATGTAAATGAGTTGAGGAGAATTGGAATAGGAAGGCAACCTAAGGCCGTGTTGTTCCAGAATGCAGCGAAATAGAGCCACGCCAGCACACTGCAACTGTTTGTGGTTGGGGTCCCATGTCTCGATCCGACCAGCTTCCGATTTAATGATATTGTCGGGTTTCAGACACTCGAGCCTCTCGAACTGACACAGGTTTTGCTGAGGCTGGTCCTGCTGCACAGCCAAGCTGTTACTTCCCAGAATCAAGAACAAGGCCCAAAGGCAAAGAGGGAGCGAACTAAAAAGGTTATAAGAAGCCATGACTGTAACCAATAAAGGGTGAGATTTATAGTACAGAGTAGCGGGATGAGGGAAGGACACGTCACAAGGTGGGCTGGTCATGTTGACACATTCTTCAGCATGCATAGCTATGCAGCCTTGATGAGTTACACCTCATCGATTCAATTTGGCTTTCGGATCTTTTTCGCAATGCAATGTCCTACCTCGTTTATGCTTTGAAGTTTCAGGCTCCCGCCACGTCAAAGCATCCTCATTTTTACTCAAATTAAATACAAGTTTAATTCATTAATATAAAAAACAATTGATTTCTGTGGAGAAGATTAAAAAAACTAAATACATTATTTAAAATATTTATTTACATATATAATTAATTTACATATCAATTTATAAATCAAATAAATTAAATTAGAGAAAAACAATAAATATAAATACATTTAAATAATACATTGAACTTCTTTAACCTCTTCAATAAAAATCATCTATCTCTTTTTAACCAAGGTGGCATATCAACTATCTCTTTTTAACCAAGGTGGCATCAGGCCACCACCTGAGCCGATAAGAATTGTGACTACTCGAACTTCAATGGGAATCTAGTTGAGGATCACAATGAACACACACACACAAAAACACGTATATATGTATGTATATCAATATATCATAGTTAGAGTTCAAAACGGGGAAAAAGTCTATTAAACTCATCAGAAACCATAGATACATGAGGATAAAGGTTGTTCCGCATATCCGATACAGGTCGCTGTATTTTGCTGAAGTATTGATATATTATAGAATGTAAATAATAGGCCCAGCTAAAGCGCCACTCATTCAGTAAGAAATACAAAAGTGAAGCCTATAGTGTGACTAGATATTTGCATTACAGCACAACTCAATGTCGTCTGAAGGTAAAAAGGGAAAGCCTCTACCAGTAATGGGAGGAAACAAGAAAATATCTCAATTCTTATAACTAAAAACGGTAGCTAATACACCAGCATCAGTTAACCAACAATTTTCTACCTTAAAAGCGATATGCCTTAGACTATTTCTAACTGCCCAAATAGCCCTAAAGACCAAATTGACTCCAATTGAAGACACGGGAGGCAGAATACAGGAAGCAAAACTGGAAGGCCCTCCCTAATCTTGATCAACTCAGTAATAGCCACTCCCATAATACGTCTGAGGAGCTGCAGCCGGTTGCAATGCTGGAGCCGCAGCCGGTTGCGCATAAGTTGGTTGAGGAACTTGTGTCTGAAATTCAGACAAATGCATCAGCCCCAAGATAAAACACCGACTTTGTTGGTACAACAACAAACATAATAATGAATAATGCACACAGATTTTAACGCAACATTGCTATGTAGCTCCCTATATCATCAACGTAACACATTAAGGGTTGTTTTGGTACCTGTACAGGATAAGCTGGAGGGTAGGCTGCGTATGCAGTACTTTGTGGAACTGACGCAGGCAACTGTGAGTTGGCATAAGTGCTCCCGTAACCAGCGTAAGCCCCATATGCACCCTGCTTCAAATTTGTGTGTCATTTAAAGTAGAAGTGTTTAAATCATGAAGCAACTCACAAGAGAAAAACCAATTCAG
>QFDD01003005.1:0-20259 GCA_006871305.1 Vachellia collinsii | reverse complement strand
CACTATGCCTTCTCAGTTGGAGAGGTTGATTCAGGAGCTTCAAGAGGAGGGCGGTGGCAACAGCAGCTGTGCGGTAGTTTGTGTGGTGGTCGACTTGTTGGCTTCTTGGGCTATACAAGTTGCACAAAAGTGTGGCATCCTTGTTGCTGGTTTTTGGCCTGTCATGTTTTCAGCTTACAGGTTGATTGCATCCATACCTTACATGGCTCGGTGGGGCCTCATTTCTGAAACAGGTATATACACATACCAGTCTGTTCCTATATGTAAGTCACTTGTACATCATTTTCGTATACCAAGGAATGCATTAAAATGATAAAATCTTCCATATTTATCGGTATTAAAATTCCTGTCTCTCTATATTTACAAAACATTCTCATCTTTTTAATAGAAATTAAATAGAGGTAAAAATGGAAAAAGGTTGTTAATTAAATGTCCTACAGGTAACATATTTATTCAAAAACTTTTCTCCTAGACTTACATATAGTAACAGATTGGTATATAATGCTATTTATTTGTGATTTAACTCAGCTTATTTTTATCAAGAAATTCATAGGATTATTTCTTGTCATCGAACATCATTTATACGGCAGTGTTTCTAGCAAATTCAGTGTTAGATTCTTGGTTCTATATTCAGGTAGACACAATTCAAAATCAATCCAAAATTCTTATATGGTATTCTTTCAGTTAAGAAAACAATTAAGAATAAATTCTATTATACACATATTCCCTATCAAACCAGAAACTTAAACTGCGCTTACAAAGTTCAGCTTTAAATAGTTGCTGCTGCTGCTGTTGTTAAAAAAAGTATAGTTTTTTTTTATACTACTTGCTGTGATTATGAGATTACTCTTTTTTTTAATATATGAATCTGTAATTAAAGAATCTAATCTAAAAAAATCTTTGATGTATTTGCCTACAGGACTTCCACAACATGAAGGCAAGTTTTGCTTCTTACCAGAATTTCCAGTATTGGACACTGAAGATCTCCCATGGCTAATTGGAACAGTGGCCACGAAGAAAGCAAGGTTTAAATTTTGGACAAGAACTCTAGAAAGATCTAGAAGTCTCAAATGGCTTCTCGTGAATGCCTTTCCTGAAGAAACCAAACTTCATGATTCCCCAATGACCCTTTTGCCCTTAGGCTATCATTTTAATCACATACAAACCAACCATGCGAGCTTCTGGGAAGAAGACAAGAGCTGTTTGGAGTGGCTAGACACTCAAAACCCTAACTCAGTTGTGTACATCTCATTTGGGAGTTGGGTGAGCCCGATTGGTGAGGCCAAGTTGAGGAGCTTAGCACTAGCGCTTGAGGAATCAAGAAGGCCTTTCCTTTGGGTTCTGAAGGAAGCATGGCGTGAAGGGTTACCAAATGGGTTTGAAGAGAGAGTCTCAAAGCATAACCAAGGAAGAGTGGTTTCGTGGGCCCCACAGATGGAGGTTTTGAGGCACAAGTCCGTGGCGTGCTACCTCACGCATTGCGGGTGGAGCTCGATGGTGGAGACAATACAGTTGAAGAAGAAGATGTTGTGTTATCCTGTGGCAGGTGACCAATCCTTGAACTGTGCTTACATTGTTCAAGTGTGGAAGGTGGGAATGAGGCTAAAGGGTCTTGGAGTGAAGGAAGTAGAAGAAGGTCTGAGAATGGTGATGGAGGATGTGGAAATGGAAAGTAGGTTAAGGGAATTGCATGACGCGATCATTCAAAGGGAAGAAGATTTGAAGAAAGATCTTATTTTGAATGCCTTCGTGGAACACATAATGGAACGAAGCTCTTGTTAGGATATGCCTTTGATTTTAGGGATAAGGTGCATTTTCGCCCTGAAAGTTGTTTCGGAAGAGCAATTTCATCTTGAAAGTTGTAAGTGGAGCAATGTCGCTTGAGACGTATAAAAATATAGCAATGTTGCCCTGATTAAACGGAGACGCAAACAGACGTCCACCACATAGGATAAAATACCAGCTTTCTATCCCATGTGGGATAATGTTGCCTTGCAATATATACATTTTTGCCATAGAAGTTTTCTAAAAGGAGCAATTTCACCCTAAAAGTTCTCTTAGAGGATCCATTTCGTCTGGGAAGTTTCTTGGAGGGAGAGTGACATGGACACCTATGTGGCAAACGACCGTTTGCCTCTTTGTTTAATGAAGGCAACATTGCTACATTTTTATACTTCCACAGCGACATTGCTCCATTTAAAACTTATAAAGCGAAATTGCTCCTTCAAAACAACTTCAAAGGAGAAAATTCACCTTAACCCCTTGATTTTAATACTATGGGTGTGAATGTTTCGTAAATTTTCTCGTTGAATAGTCCCTGTAATGTATGACCATGCTTATCTTGGCACACATACATACATGAATGAATTTTAAGTAGATGGGAATTGGTTCTAAAATTACTTTTAGAATATCAATGGAATGTTGATATAAACTTAATTTTATTTGATATTTATTATTGCAATAGTAAAATATTCACTAGTAGAACAAGTTTTTTTTAGACCAGTTAAAGTGAACGTTTTAGATTGAATTTGGGGACTGATTTAAATAAGACTGGTTTAGAAAATATCTCACTTTCTAAACTATCTGTACACCCGATCTAGAAAAATATCACTTTTCTAAACCAGTTGTTATTAAAATCGGTCTAAAAAGTTGACGTCATAAAAACAAATTGTCCATTTTTTATACCAGCTATTGTCATTACTACTAGTCTAAAAAGTGGGACTTTTTTTATTATATATACACTTTATTTTTCCATAAAACCTCTTCTGAACACATGAAAGCATAATGCAATAAAAATTCAAAAATCCGTTCAAAAATTCAAAGTGCAATCAATATGAAATGCAATAAAAATTTTAAAACTTAAGTATTCTAACGAACACATGTATCTTACGATAGTATTGAATCTTTAGCCATTTGCTATTAAGGTTTACTTTTTTTGCCTACTTATTTTAGCCATCTCCCAAGGGGTTAGATGATTTTTTAGGGGTGGATCTCATGCATGTAATTTAACCCTAGGCATTTGTATGCTGCTGATGTCCCTTTTTTTTTGCCAACATCACTAAAGTCGAATGCCATCACCTTTAGATTGGGTGCTATGTTGTAACAATGGTTCTTCTATTATGGTTTACTACCTAAATCAACCATTAAACCATATTATAGTATAAAAGAAAAGGCTCAAACGAGAAGGTCTATCATTGTAGAACAAAATGTCACTTCAACTTTCAAAAGTTAATCATGATAGAAAAGAGTTTAATTAACATTCAAAACACTAACATGATTATAGAAAAGACTTGTGCAATAAGAAAAGCTAACCATGATAAAAAAGGATAGCACTCAACTTCAAAAGCCCCTATTATAGTTAAAAGAATTAATCTCAAACCCAATAATTTATCAATTATAAAAAAATAGAAACTAATTATTTGAATGCTATCATTGATAAGAAACATTAATAAGTCAATCGTAGGTCAAATAACTGTTACCACGGATCACAACAGCTAGACCTTGGGCTTTCAAAAGCCCATATTCAATACAATATCTGCATAAGCCCATCACACCACATTTGCTATGAAGTAATCTACCCATAACATTCAAAATAATATAGCTGTACATGTGGATCCACATTTCTCAAGTCACAAAGCATCCAGTAACAATTTAAAACCAAGACACAGTCAAACTATACTATAAAAGTATATGTACTGTTAAAGCAAATATTAAGCCCAACACTATCAACACAGAGCCCAAGTCCATTGAGCCTGTAACTGCTTGATCTTTCTTATAATATAGTTTCTATAATACTCATTTAGGGCTACGTGTGTTACTCTCTCTTTTTTGCACTCTTTTCTTGTGTATTACTCTCTTTATTACGTGGCTTTAGATCTTCTCATTACTGTTATGAGTGTACGTATATCCTCTAGTCTTCCATATATGCTTGTAGAATATGAATGAATTTTAGTTTATTTTCTCAAATACATTCTTTAGTATGGTATCATAGCCTTGAAGGTTCATTGTCAACTATTTGATCTTGATCGATGAATTCTTCTTCATCTATCACCTCTTTTCATGATTTGAAAAATTGGACAGGCCGATCCAGAACGGGAATCATTGAATCGGCCTTGTGTCCGGTCTGGTTCGCCCCCTGAACTAGAGAATTTGTGAACCGGTATGAGCCGCTTCTAATTGTTGTGAAGTGGGATAACTCGGATGAGTTAGTGGGTTGTATGGGTTACCGGTTCAAACTTCATACAGTCAGACAAAATCACAAAAATCGATAAAGATGGCTTAAGAAGAAGGAGAAGAATAAATCATTAAGAAAAAAACTTGCTACACACTAAAGCATGGATGAAAAATAGTCAAAAAAACTTCCCATGCTTCTATTGAATCCACCTCCCCTTGATCTCATTGAAGCTTGCTACACACACGGAAGAAGAAGAAGAAGACGCGACCTTGAGTAACAACTTGCTACACGGACGGAAGAAGAAGAAGACGACAACCTTGAGAAACAACTTGCTACATGTATGACAGCTTGAATCCTTACTCCTCCAGACGATTAGGTGATTCAACAATCAGAAAGGAAGAGAGAGAAAAATCAAAAAATAGAAGGGAAGAAGGAATGGTGAAAAGACTAAGCGAAAAAACCAACGAGTGAAGAAGGTAGCAGTTGGGGAAAAGAGAGAAGCAGAAGGGCGTATGGGTTAATTAATGAGTGTAAGGTAGAGAGAGACACACACACAATGGTATGAGGAAAAGAGACAAGGAGGCATATAGGGACAGGAAAAGAGAGAAAAAGAAAAGATTAATGTAGAAAAGAAAGGAGTAGGTGCATGGAGTTGATGAGTGTCAGCCAAAGATATCTTTGGGAAGACTCCTCTTTTAATGAATAATAAGTAATAACTATTAACTATTTAAATAATTCAAAATAAATTAACAAAAAGTGTGAAAATATTTGTATTTTACTATTATCAATTAATTGTTATTATTTTAATATAAATGATTTGACTCCGGTTTGACCTCGACCCATTAACCCTTGAACCACTGTCTTGACTGGTTCAGTGTCTGGTCCGATTTTTTGAACCTTGCCTCTTTTACACTTTTACCTTTTGCATCACCCTCTATTCTTCTTCACCATCTATCATTTCCTCACTTTCAAGAGTTCACAATGAGCATCTCAAAAATCTCATTCCACAAGTTATTTCACCAAATTCACAAGACCATGAAAGAGATCTCACAATATCATATAGGTGGCATGGGTCACAGTAATACAATTTATACTTTCTTATTCATTAGATTTCCCTTATTACTTCCCTACCATGCTTACTCTGATTGAATTCATAGGTTAGGACTCTCCCATGTGACTAATAGTAACATGACAAACCCATTGATCAATTGATGTGGACCTGACAAAATCCACAAAGTATAAGAATGGACCATGGGTTCCCTCTCAAACAATGGGGTGTCATGAGCCCTCTATAATATTTTTCAACAATCAACATTTTCCAAGACAAAATCAATTTTGAAAGCACCAACTTATTCAAAGACATTTTCAAGAAAACAAAGTCCATAAGCCAATTTCAATGTTCCATCTCAATAGTTCCTAATATAACCTTGTCAACCTCATTTATCCAAACCTAGCCATATGGCATCTTAATTATTTCTACGAGTTCAAAAGTCATTCACATGTCACAAGCATGAATAGAAAGTGGAAAGACGCTTAGCTTGAAGGTATTTAATCACTTCTGAAATTTTCTCTACATTATACTCTGCATCTGTCATGGCTAAAAACTTTTGGAATGTAGAATCAATTGATGACAAGGTCATTTCAAGTTCAACCTTTGGAAATAGCATATTATTCCTAGTTCCACCATTGGTATCCCGTTGCTCTATTGTTGTTAGTTGAGATGTAGATGCTTCACCTGAATGAACACTAGCTGAATATTACTCATATAAGTAATACAAGACATCCATTGTCTTCTTCAACATAGTTTCACACTTTGTAGTTTCAAGAAAAACTTCTTCAAAAGCAACTTTGACATATGTCAATTTGTATCTAGGGTCTAGTATCATTACCCACAACCAATAATGGATTCATTTTCATAGTTGCTCCCCAGTACCTATCATACTTTGTTTGCATTCTTCTTACCATGTCATTTAACATAGACGAACTACTTGCAATTGAGGTAAGATGTTCCTGAATTGAAATTATATGCTAGAAACATGTGTTTGTTGTTACATAATTTGATCTAGAAAATTTTAGAGTCATAGTGTAGAACAACTTTAAGAAGACAAGAAATTCCTTGGCAATGTTCCAATCGTATGCAGTAGGTGGTGAAATTGTATTCCTTGCATCAAAGATATCCTCATCATCATATTCAATCAAGGCATAATAATCTTGACTTGAATCTAATCTAACTTTCTTTTGAAATAGTCCTTGTAATCTTGATCTTCTTCTTCCATCGTTGTAAAGGCTTTGATGAACTTAACAACACTCTCAAGCATAAGGTATGTTGAATTCCACCTACAAAAGAATTATATCAATTAAATAAACAATTTAACATCATCATCAAGAAAGCTCATTTAAACTAAGCATAAACAATTATTAAAATGAATTACCTAGTGGGACAATCCAAGCTACGCAAACTCTTCGACTCTCTCTCTCTCTCTTAGCAAGCAACATGAATTTATGTTTCCTTGAAGGAGAAGATTTAACAAATTTAATTGCACGATGAATCAGCTCAATGGACTTGTCCATTTCATTAAGACCTTCAGAAACAATCAAATTTAATATATGAGCAGCACATCCCATCTGTATAAACTCTATCACATATCAAACCATTCCAACGACTTAAACATTTTTTAAAGTTGCAATTGTTAAATCATTTGCATAACCATTGTCAATAGTTATTGTAACTCTTTATCAATGCCCTACTAGAATAAGCAATCCTCAATTTTCTTGGCAATTGTCTCCCCTTTATGATCTTCAATTTCACAAAATTCAGAATGTGTTTATGCAAAGTCGAATCCTCATTGATCCTATAAGCAGTCAAACTCATGTAGCTGCTATTTTGTATTGATGTCCAACAATATATGGTGAGGGATACATAGACTAAAGAATACTTGAAATATTTTCTCAAGAGATCTGCTTGTTCCTGATACAACTTGTAGCAATCTCTAGTAGCTATCCATCATGAGGGCATTTGAAATTTAAGTTGAAATTCTTGCAATAATTTTGTAGAACCCTCCCTTCCACAGTGTGAAAAATCATTTCATCCTTTATAAGAAATTTAGCAACAACCCTTTTCCCTTGCTCATACTAAATAAATTATGTGTCAATGGTTGATTTGTTCAACCCAAAAACAAACATTGTCCCTTGCTTGTTTTGTTTGGATTCTTTAGATATTTTTCCAAATATTGTCAGAATTGTTTAGTACCATCATTATAAGGATGACTTGTATAATCTGCATCACAATATTTGCACTTCAACCTGTGTTTGCCTTTTGTCTTTGTAAGTGACAACCTTTTAAAATGGTTCCAAATCTCAAATGACTCCCTCTTTTTTTTGTAGATCGTGTTTCATCTGCTTGTCCCTCCTTCCTAGTTTCATTCTCAACATAAGTGGCTGTAGTTTTATTTCCAGTATCCCCTACATCAGTCACATCTTGGTCTTGCACATTTTCTAGAAGAATTTGTGACATAGTCATTTGCCTTGTCAAACCAAATCAAACCTATCATTAATAGTTCATTCATAAACTCACATACTAGAGATTGTCTTCAAGTAGGCATCAAGAAGAATGAAGATGTCTTAGAATTGATCAAATAAAACAATAATATATGAAGTTAAATAGATTCTAGAAAAAGGAATAAAACATAAGAGTTCAAGAAGATCAAAGGAAGTGGCATAATTAAATAAGAAAAGAACCAAGACCACGAACGACACAGCTGTTTGTATTATGTAATCAAATAGTACAAGTGCATTGAACTTGATCTCTGGGTTGTACCTAGTACATTTCCTATGTAAAATCCCATTATAAGGGCATTTGTTTATTCTGTTTAATAGCTACGACAACCTAATGTTATGTTGTCATATATATATATACTATCGAGTAAATGCTTTAGGAGCCTGCAATAAGTACAAACATATAATTTAACTATGCACGTGTAACACCACTCTTGCTAAGCTTTATTACCCATTAAAGATCTTAACTAAATAATTTAAGACCATTAAATGGACTAGAATTAGTTAACCAAGTGACTTTTAAAGACTCTTGAAATAGTCACTATTCACTTGGTAACTCAAAAATTTTGGGCAACTTTAAAAATTTATAACTAATTCCAGAAAAATGGAAACTAAGTGGTTTAAGTCTTTAAGGATATCCTATTCAATTCCCCACAAAGGAAAAATACTCCTTTGACCAAATTCTTACCCAATGGAAACTGAAAAGTACTTGAAAGATCACTGTTCATTTGGTCAAAACTTGGGGTTTCGTTGTGGAGAACTTTAGTCTTTGCTGAAGAGAACTTTATAAACCGGGAATAAATTTTCTCTCTGACCATGTTCACTGCAGCAAACTTTTCATTTCGCATTTTTTGCTTGGGTGAACTCTTCTGCTATCATTTTTTAGCAAAACTTGGAAAATGTATAACTTTTTATACACAAGTCCAAATTGAGCAAACTTTAGCTCATTTTAAAGCTTGTGATGTGAACTACTTGACTGAAAAGTTTCATGGTATTTGGACCTCATTTGCTAATTTTTGTTCAATTATGCCATATTAAGGGTGCTTGACCCTTTTTTGGTGGTTTTACATGCTCAACTCCACTTTCTTCATGCATACCACATCATAACTCATACATTTAACATATTTGCATATATTTACATCTCTTAGCACATAATGGCCATAAAGTAGCAATTATCATACATTCATCCAAAATGGCACAAGTACAAAATACTATACATCACATGTACAAGCTTTCCTCTCTTCTTGGAAACCATTTCACTTACTCTTGAACCTCCTTGCCCTTGCTTCTTGAGCTTATGCCTATGGCTAGTCATAGAAAAGAATGAGATTTCAAAGAAATCCTAGTAGTAAGTATCTCTAACTAACACATCAACATGGATGATTATTTAAATGCAAACTAGCATGCCATGAAGCTATTGACAAAACCTCATCCAAAACAACATATTTGCATAAGGTTAAGACATCATTGCATAGCTACAACCATGCATGGTCACAAGCAAGAATTTACATGTCATATGATTACAACCATACATCAAACATGGCAAAGTAACAAAAACAATAATCAAATGTAATGTAAATGTCAAAGTTAGAGTTTATTCTACCTTGTACTTAGCTTAGTGTTCCAATTGACTTTAAGTGGCTTCCTAGCTACTTGCACTTGTAACTTTGGGACTCTTCTTGGCACTTTAGCATTCCTACACATGATATAATGCAATTGGCATCAATAACATACCATTGCTAGTGCACTACACACTTTATAACTCATAAAGCTCTTTCTTGGCAACTTAGCTTCTAACTTTGCCATTTTTTATTTCAATGCTTTCAAAATTGTACTTTTATTTTTACCCTACACAATTTTTCCTTCTAAATCCATTGGAAGTATCAAAATACACAAATCCACACTCCTTCATTTCATTATCATATCTAGACGAAATGCACAAAAAAATTGGAAAAAAAAAGAGATTTTGCAACATTTCTTTGCATACACATGCACAATCTCATTCCTAGACCAATTTCCAATCATTTAATAACTTAAAGACACTTATATACATGCATCATCAAACTCTTCCAGCAACTCAAGAGAAGGTTCCATGCCATATTTTCATAACAACTTCAAATTAACTCAAACTATGCATCAACATGTATCAAATCAAGCTTAGAATTTATTTAAAGCATCCAACTCTTCCAATTCTTACTCTTTCTTATTTTCTCTCTCAAGCCCTCTTCAAGACTACTCTTGAAAATCATCAACCACAAGCTTAGAGAGAAAAGTAAATCGATAGAAAGGGAAAGCAAGGGTCATAATCATATTTCTATAGAAGAAATAGGCTCAAACCGCTTCTTATCTTGAATTTTGCTTGATTTCTTCTTCCTCATTGTGCTTTCTCTTCCATAGCTACTCCTCTCTCTCTATTTATTGGTGGCTGCATAAAATTTGGGCAGAAATGGAGGCTTAGAAGACTTCTAAAAATCTGCCCAAGTGATTTAAGTGAATGTGGGTCCCATTTCTACTGGCAAGGCAACTGTATACGTATATAAACTACCATTTTGATAAATATCATGTCTCACTTTTCTTCTTTAAGCAATGGCATGACAAATGGTAGCCCTTACATCCCCACAATTCACTTTTCAAAAAAAAAATCACTTTGCTTTATCTGATTTTCATCTATTATAAATGCTTTTTGGGAATTATTTTTTTATCACTGGCCCAATTCAATGTCACTAAAAATTTTCAAAATTCAACTAATCACTTCATGATTTTTCTCATCTCAAATAGCTTTCAAATATGCTTTAAATTAATTTTCTCTTGAAAACCCTAATTTGAAAATTTCCAGCCTTCTGATTTTCCGATTCAGCAAATTGTTCCTGACTTTATGCTGGAAAAAATTTTATAAAATAAAGAATTTCATAAGCTATTTTTCAACACTTCAAAACTACACTTTTTAGGTATTTTCAATACTTATATTTGGCAAATAATTAAATAAACAATCAAATATTAAATGATCTTAAAAATTCCAGCAAGAGTTATTTCAATCATTTCAACTTTAACTGGACCTTACTTCATGATCAATGTTTTTTTTGTCTCCACATTCTTGGACCTTAGGTCATTTTCTGGTATTTCGGTCAAAATTACAAAAATGCGCATCACCTTTTTGAAATGACCATCATGTCCCTAACTTTTCAAAAATAACCATTCTGCCCTTACATTTTCCACATTTGCAAAATGGCAACTCTGGACTACCTTTCATCTCTTTTCACTCTTTTGGATTCTTTATTCATCGTAGCCCTTCTTTAGCCTTCTTTTCTAGTTACTGAAAACCTGGATATTATAGCACAAACTTGTTTGCTCGTATAAAATAAAAGTCAAACATTTATCCACAGAAGGGCCAAAAAGAAGGATTCAAAATACATTTGTTAGAGCTTAATAGCATTTGGGCCAAACAAAAGGGAGCCATACGATGAAAAATAAACCAAAAAAATCAACAAAATAAGGATTGAATAATGAATCTCATAATGCAACCTCCAGTGACTAGGCTTCAAGCTTGGGATCAATGATGGTTGGTCTAGGAACAGGGGCAATGGGAAAAACTGAACAAAATATTGATCACGCTAAAAGAATTCGAGAAAATCCCCATATACATATACCCATATCACTACCTAGATCAATAAATTACCAGTTTCTCATCATACAAGTAACAGTTTATTGATCGAAAGATTATAGGATGGAGGCATTAATTAACAAAAATGATGGTTGAAGAAAGAAAAATTAAACCTAGGAGGGAGCTATTGCAAGTGGGGAGCAACCTAAAAGCTTGCAATTGGAACTGGAGGAGGATTGGAGGGAGGGAGGACTGGAGAACTGACTAGGAACCGATGACTAGAATTGGAGGAGGATTGGAGGAGAATGACAATGAGTGGTGTGGACTATGGAGCCATAGGGCATGGGTGCAGGTCAGCAAGCATGCAACTCGCCCTAACCATTAGACACCAACTTCTTTTGTCCTTAAGGTCAGAGGTTTTTTTTATATTTACATAAGGTTAAACAGCGAGTATGGGCACCTTGTAGGTGAATCCCTGTCCCAAATGGTGTATGGTGTAATCCGCCACTTTGATAATATACTATGTGCAAATATATAACACATATAAGTAAATAACGTTTTACATAGTGACAACTTTTATAATGCAAATGACAACATTTGTAAAAGTTTTAACAACTTCAATAACAACGTTTACTACACTCAACAATGTTGTCATTACATTTGTTAGAGTTGTCAATAATACCATACGAAAAGTTGTCAACGGGGCAACAGAGGTAACATAGTAGAAAAGTTGTCAGTAGCATAAGAACATTTGTCAATCTCTATGCAAAAGTTGTCAGTGGGCTAAGAACACTTGTCAACTTTGACAAACAAAATGACAAATATTTTTTACAAAATTCTTAGCCTATTGACAACTTTTTCATAGGGATTGACAAATATTATTATGCTACTGACAACTTTTCTACTGTGCTGCCTCTATTGTTCCGTTGACAGCTCTTCGTATGGTATTGACAACTTTGACAAATGTAATGACAACATCGTTGGGTGTAGTAAACATTGCTATTGAAGTTGTCAATACCTTTACAAATGTTGTCATTCGCATTACAAGAGTTGTCACTATGTAAAAAGTTATGCATTTATATGTGTTATAAATTTTCATGCAGTATATTATAAAAGTGGTTTGGTGGCCCAATGGTCACCAAACTTTTGGGGAACCAAGGTGGATGTGGGATTTGATCCCACCTCCACAACCTTGGCTCTCATTTAACATTTAATTTAAAAAAAAAAAGTCCACTGTGCCAAAAACCATCTGCCAGCCATCGACGACTGGAGCTTCGGCCAGTGGCTATTGCCCCAACGCTGCAAGTCACCGGAGCTCTGGCGGCCGACGAGGGTGCCTCTTTATTTTTTTTTTTAATACATGAGAGGCACTTGTATCATTTCATATAAATATTAAAAACCCTAAATACTGCCCAATACCAATTGATCATTTAGCAAATTTATGACAACATTTAGAGCATGTTTGCTTCAGCGAAAATCAGGGAGGGAGAAGGAAAATAGGAGATTTTCCTGCACAAAAATGTGTTTGGCTTTAACTTTTCCATCAACCTAAATTCCAGGCAGAGGCTGAAATTTCGTTAAACATGGTAACCGTGTTTCCCACAAAAAATGGTGTCATCCAAGTTTCAGTCAGATGATGGAAACGACTATGGACTTTTATACCCCTAAAGATTTGAGCTATCGGTTTTTAGTAGCAGTTGGATGACTTACAGAATATTGCTAGGAGAAGCTCAAGCTAGTTCTCCGTGCTGATTCTCATTCAGTAAAGATGAGGCTGGAAGTAGTCGAATGTGGTGAGATTCTGGACGTGAATGCAGACACATCTTTGAGAAACACGTGAGGCCTGAACTTAAAGAAGGTGTCTTTGCGAGAATTGGTTTTGAAAGAGTGAAAAATAGGCACACAAGATGCTAGGCTATTACTTTAAATTTTTAAATCTGTTGTGGCTAACATTGATAGAAAAGCCCAAACACCCATCATTGATAACCCAGGGCCAGGTTAGTGCAGTAAGGCATCAAATTATGCATCCCAACACAAGTATTTTTTTAACATGTGAAATTTGGCATAAGTCAACATAATGAATGTTACATGTTGAGAATCATAAAAATAATAAAGAGAATATTTAGGTGTTGTTAGTTAGTTAATTGCACCATTGTTGGTAGTTGAGTTTGTTGGGTAGCAATACTCATTTGGCTAAACCTGTAAAAATTATGGAACTGGTTTACTACTAACTTTAGGATGGAATAAGTAGGGCAAGCCAGAGAAATAAGTAGAGGATACTAATTCATGTTTTACTTTATTGATTTGATAATATTTTATTATATCTTAGGATTTCAAATATATGTTAGAAGGATTTTAAATTTTCAAACATAAAAATTACCTTTTTGTTAAGATGATAGGTTATGGGCTTCACAGCACGCTTACAATTTTCACCTTAATTCTTATCCAAAACATTAAATAATGGGGTCGCAGCTAGACAACTTGAACTAGTTTGATTCGTTCTGATTGTATTTGATAAATTAAAAATTGTGGTTTGTAGCTGGTTTGGAAGGTGATGAAGGTAAAGAAAGATTATAATCCCAAGTAAATTCGAACTTGGTAACAAAATTTGAATTTGGCAAGTGAAAGCCAAAGCCAAATTGAAATTTTGAAGCTAAATTTCAATTTGACATTCCAAATTTCAATTTGATATGATGAAAGCAAAGGTCAAATCCGAATTTAGAATCTAAATTTCAATTTAGCATAGTAAAAGCAAAGGCCAAATCCAAATTTAGAATCCAAATTCCAATTTGGTAGAGTAAAACCAAAGGCCAAATCCAAATTTGGAATCCAAATTCCAATTTGGTTGGGTGAAAGCAAATGTCAAATTTAAATTTAAAATTGAAATTCCAATTTGGTAGAGTAAAACCAAAGGTCAAATCCGAATTTGGAATCTAAATTCTAATTTGGCAGGGTGAAAGCAAATGTCAAATTTGAATTTGAAATCCAAATTCTAATTTGACACTGTAGAAATAAAGCTTAAATTTAAATTTCTTCCACACTTAGATATTGCTAAATAAATAAAATAGATCTATTCATTATCTTAACAAATGCAATTTTCACATTATTTATATTATTATTTATTATTTTTATTTACGTTTTTAATAATATTTAATAATATTATATATTATTTTATTAATTTAATCACATTATTTAATTTTTTTATTTAATATAATCATAAAAAGTAAAATTCACTGTGATAAATAAATAAAAATTATTTATTTATTATTTTTATTTACGTTTTTAATAATAATGTCTATAGTGAATTTTTTTATGAGTATTTTTTATAATATTTAATGATATATTATTATATATTATTTTAATATACTGCTATTATTTTATTGATTTAATCACATTATTTTATTTTTTATATTTATTTATTCACTATTTTAGCTATTTGATTAACAAATACTCATTAAAGGTAATATGGTCATTTGTATATAATTCTTAATTATCTTACCATTATTTTCAATCTATCAAATATAAAATGTTCCATCAAACTATTTTCAATTCCAATGCGTACAAAACATGTCACCATTTATATATTTTCAATTCCATTCCATTTAATTCCAATTCATTCAATTCAATTCCCTCAACCAAACTAATCCTTGGGGTTTTACTAATTCAAATGTAATTTTGTGTTCATTTTCCCTAGAAAAATCTATTAACATATTTTATAAAAGTAAACGGGATGTCCCGTTCGCGTCCTCACTGATACGGGACACCAGCGGAAATGGACCTGTGTCTTTTCGGGATGAAACGCGGAATAAGCCTGTCCCGTGGACATCCCTAAGCAAAACTACAAAGAAGTTGCGATACTTAAAGCTTATAGGGTCTCGGTTCCAATTACACGAAAGATATAGGATCAAAACAGTATTCCCTTTAAAATTTCGACTCTTGAATAAATAAACAAAAGTACAAGTCAGAGGTTGCTGGGCATCGTGGGAGAAGAGTGAACCAGACCACTAAGGGTGTGTTTGGTTTGAAGGGAAGGGATGGTAGGGGAGGGAATGGAGGGAAGGGTAAGGAATGGTAAGGAAGGGGATCACCTCGTTTGGTTTGGTTGAAGGGAAGGTGAGGAAGGGTATCCCTTGTTTGGTTTAAGAGGGGAGGGAAGAGAAGAAATGGTAGTAATTTACTATTTTACCCTTACATATTATTTATATATATTATATAAATTAATTTATACATTAACATTAATTAATGCATTAATATTTTTATTTAGCCTGTGATATTATATTTTGAAAAATAATAATATTTTTTATTTATAATAAAATATTTTATTTTTAATTAATTTGTATAATGTATGTTTTAATTATAATTTTATGATTTTTATTTTTTATTAATTTAAGAATAATATATTTTATTTATTATTTATTTTGTTAAAATATATTTTTATTTATAATAACTTATTTTTTATAAATTAGTTTTATAAAAATATATTTTATAATTTATATTTTGTTTTTATAATTAATTTTTAATTAAAATTATATAATTAATATTTTTAATTAATTTATAATAATATATTTTTATTATAATATTTTTTATTTTTATTTTAAATTATAATAATATTTTTTTTCAAGGGCATTAATAGAATTAGAGAAAAATTGAAAGGGTAAATTTATCAAAAAATTTGGCTCCCCTCCAAAAAACCACAATTTGGAGGGGAGCCAAAATGGGGTTTAGAAGGGGAGGGGAGGGTAAATTTAAACTCCCCTCGCCTCTAAAATTTTGAACCAAATGAGGGGAGGGGATATTTTTCCCTTCCCTTCCTTCCCCTCCCCTCCAACCAAACACACCCTAAAGTTCGAATTTGGCAAGGACGACGGTAAGCAAACCCTTCAATGGAGTTGTGAGTACCCATTCATCGGAGCCTGGAGTTACCGGACCCATCAGGGAAGTAGCCGGCGTACTTGGATGACCTTTGTAAATGATGGATTAGTCATTGGTTTACTGAAATTTCTCTGTCGTCTATCTCAAAGTACTATTTCCATACATGCCTCTAAACATCTCCGTCCAGGTCATTTGCGCTTAATTTGTATGGAGAACCATCCGCAAAATAGAGATTTTGTGCATTATAACCATACTGATCCTTGCCAATACGCGAGATGGACTGCTAGGTAACTTATTAACTTGATGGCTTGCTTTTGGAACTTCTTTAAAGTGATGGCTATTTTTGGATTTGACAGGGAAAGCTACCAGTTTATGTATTCAAGGCCTTGGCAACTAGTCAATGATTTTTATTTGCATGTTGTTCAAGGGAGCTTGTCTTTGCCAGCTCTGTTTGGGTCTGAGGTGTGTTGTTTTATGAAGACAAATTATACCTCATGGTTTCTAGTTTCATTCATAGTTTGTATGCATCGTACTGTGTAAAATCGATTACTTTCTATCGGCATTCAATCTCCATCTAGCTAATAATGCTCGTAAACTACCAATGTCAATTTGATGTGCTGTAAACTGGTGATAGGCCAAATAGAAATACAGGTTTGTTGGGGAAATGGTGGAGGTTTCTTATCTATCACCTTTAAATATTGGGGTGGGGCAGAAGATTTTTCCTTGTCCCTTTACCTTTATATGTGTTTGTGATTCTGGAAAACAAGTCTTATCCTTTCATTTTGAATTAAACTTTTAATTGGGGTAAATTGAATGATTTGGAAATGGAGTAAATGGAATAATTTGGAAAAGACTATGCTGTATAATTGCATTAAGATGTTAGCATTCGTACTTCTGGATGATAGTAAATCATGAGTATGCGTGCCGTGTTCTTGTGCAGCCACAGGACCTCCACATTATGGCCACAAGTTCAACTTTTAGTCTAAACATTTTTGGTTATACGGGGCAGTGTTTTTCTTTATCTTTTTCTTTTTTCCCTTTAATTGTTGTTATGTGGATGTTACTCTTTATTATACTTAGTTATAAGATGGGCATACAATTAAGCAATCAAACAATGAAGAAGATCTGAGAAAGCTTTTCAAATTAAAAATAAAAGAAATCTCCCTTTTGTCCTCCATCTGAACAAGGTGTCATATTTATTTGTTTGTCGATAATTTTTAATCTTACTACCTAATATCAATTTATATGCCCTTGAGAATGGCATTTTCCATTTATAATATTTCACCATAAATCTGTGGATTGAATGGGTGCAATTTGAGAATCTTGCATACTTCTTTTGAGGAATTTTGAATTTCTTGAATGATTTTCTCAATTCTTGAATTAACCAGGGAGTACTTCATTCATTGCAGTGCACTTTTAGCTTGCAAATTTGTTGATTATGATTGATTGACTGTTGATTATGAGTGATCAAATTTGGGCATCTTTTCGTATCTTCTATTTAAAAAAGTTTTAATGATCTATGGAAACATCCCCTTACATGATTCCAAAAATATAGGGTAAAGACCAAAAGGAACTTTTAACAATTAATCCTTGGTGAATATTTCAAAGACTTTTTTAAAAATGTTGAACATTTAGGAAATAATCCTTGAATAAAGAATTTTTGTTGTACTAGCCTCTTGTTTCCTTCAAATGATTCTGATAAACGTTGCATCAGTCTTTCTGTATGGCCAATTTGTCTTCTCTGTGAGCATTAGTATATAATGGCAGCTGATGCTATGTACTTGAAGATAATGCATGATAGATATATCGGTGTCTTCGGCTCTAAGAAGTTGATCATTCTTATTCCATGCGACTTTTTAACAGGCATTTAAAATGAAAATGACACTGAAATACCAGTACTGTCTGATTAAACTGATTCGGAAAGTTCTCCATCTGAAATACCTGCACTTAGTTATCAATTTGGGTAATGATCTATTCAAAAGTTGATTGATCTAATTAACTTGTTAACAGATACTTAATGATGAAAATGATACTGAAATACCAGCACTTTCTGATGAATTTAAGTTGGAAAGTTCTGCTTCTGAGGATCGCTTTGGGAGGTGGGCAAGAACAACGTTCAAAATTGTTATTTCATATCATGGGAGCTCATTTGATGGGTGGCAAAAGCAACCAGGATTAAAGACTGTCCAAAGGCAAGCTCTTATCATCATGTTTATTTTTTTATTAATGTTGTTTGCAAGGCATCCTATTTATCTCAGGTAGCAATAATTATTAATGTATCTCTGGCCTGATGATTGAATAAGGTTTTTTTTTTAATTTTTTTTTTTTTTTTTTTTGCAAAATTAAGATCTGGCCAGTTGGTGGCATTCATATCCAATAACAAATTAGCTTTGCAGGTGTGTGCTTGATTTTTAGTTTTATTAAAAAAATTAATAATTATAATTACAATCTATGATATAGGGGTATTTTGGGGAAGAAAACCAATAATATGTGTGTAATGGATTATTTTTGCTTTTCTGCTTATATTTTGATGCAGCATAGTAGAGGGATCACTTGGGGAATTTGTTGATGAAAAGAAAGCACAGCTGCTTAAGGATAAAGGTTTGCTTGTTGAAGGCTGCGCTGTTGTGGCTGGTCGTACAGACAAGGGTGTGGCAGGCATTCGGCAAGTATGTTCTTTCTGTAAGTCGTTCCCCTCTTCTTAGAATTTTTTTTTTTCTGTATATCTAGTAATGAATGGCTATCTACCTGTATAATGTTAAGAAGACAAGGCTGGGGTCATAAAGTGCTTCTGAGAAGTGCATTAAGTGTCACATAATTGTTTCTCTATTTGCTTCCTGTTTGAGGATGGTCAAGAGTAAATCTTCTGATTGTCATTTGAAAATTTGTGACTTCAAAATTCAAAAGTGAAGATATCTGATAAATCTATGTGTTGAAACTTGAAAACACTTGGTAATATTGCTTCTTCTGCGCAATTAGAAAGGGGATTTCTGCCTAATTGAAGTGGGATTTGGTTGGATCCCTTTTGCCAATGGCCCTTTGAATTCTAAAGCTTAAACTATCACTGGAGGATCCATGGGTATTTATTATAATCTTTAACACATCTGTTGGTACAAAGAAAATGTGAAATTGGTTAACAATACTAGTGAATCCACTTGCAGAAACTCCAAAACAAAATACCTTATTACGTTCCCCATTTTTCTATTGACCTCTCCTCAGGTCATTAGAGTTCCTACTTCTTCCTTACAGAATCTGAAGCTACGTCTTCCTGAAGCCAAACAATATTTTATCATAATTCCCTTTTATCTCTCTTACACCCTTCCGAAACTTACTGCCTCCACACATGACAGTCCTTTGGGCTTGAAGTATGGAGTAAACATAAGCCCATCATATCTCTAAACTCAATTTGTTTTAATCAAATGGGGCTGGGAAGAATAGAACCACTTAGCCATAGATGCAGTGATACTATGTCAAGGACCATTTTAATTCAATAGTAGCTTTAAGATGCCAAACAGAAGTCCGTGAATTGTTTTACCATAATCTCTTGAACATTTTATCACCATGTCTGGCCTTTGTGAAAAGAGAAATTCTAGTGGAGTCTGATTGAATAATTTTTTCTTTTGTTATTTGGTGGTCATGAATGAGAGCATCACATAGTAATTGTATTTTCATCACTAAAGTAATCACTTCATTTGTGTCTGATGTGTTGTGTGGGGAAGGTACCATAAGTGAAATGCGATGGGAGATCTTTTTAGCTGCATATAGAATGTCGAGATTACATGTAATCCATTAGAACTTCCTCACTATGTTCTTTTGTTGAGCAATATATATTTTAGAGGTGAGTACAAGTTCCATGAGAGGCAAACCTATAACCCATACAAATATTTAAAGGAGTTAGTAGACTATCAGCAACAGCATCCAGTTAAAAGTTATGAAAAAGACTGGAAGAACTCTTAGAATGGGTCCTGTATGTTGTAGGAAGGATCAATTGACAGTGTTTAAGGGCTTTGAAAGAAATCCATACTTTTAAGTTTCAAGTACAAAGCTCTGGGATTCT
>QFDD01003004.1:0-22319 GCA_006871305.1 Vachellia collinsii | reverse complement strand
AGAACAGTGTCATTATCCTGATGGTACTTACATTACTGACTATGCTCTGATGTTGGATTATCTGGTGGACACATATAAAGATGTGGATCTTCTTGTTCACAACGGAATAGTCACCAACGCTATAGGTGATTCCAATAATGTTGCTTTATTATTTAATGGTCTTGGGGTAAATGTCTTTCGGATCAATTGCAATTCTGAATATAGTGATATCTGCAAAAGATTGAATGGCTATTGTCAAGGCCGTTGGCACAAGATGAAGGCAACTCTAAGACGTGACTATTGTCGCACACCATGGCAGATTGTTGCTTCTATTGCTGCAGTTGTACTCCTCTTACTCACTGTTGTTCAAACCTTATTCTCTATCCTCCAAGTAGTGAATAAGTAAATTAATTCACAGAATTTAATTTGTATAATAATATTGGAATTTGATTATTATTGTGTCCTCTAACTTTGTTAAGACTAGGCACTGTGCCCGTAACTAGCGAAGAAATGTATTTCGATCAAATCCTTATTTCATGTTTTGTTTTAAATATCATATTGGTCCACTCTGAAGTTTTATATGTGTGTGTGTCGCATCTTCTATTCTTTTAATTTTTATATTCATCAAATTAATCCGATTGGGGATCCATATTAGTGTGTCAGGAGCATGCTCAAAAATGGAAAAAAATGTACAGGATTAAAGCAAGAGGACACAGGATATGATTTTCTCACACACACACAAACAAACACACACTTTACATGCTTGTGGCCATCGATCCTTTTTAAAAAAGGTGCATTGGTGTTTATCAAATTTTTTAAATTTTTTTTACAGTAGAACAAAATGTTTGAATAAAGTCTAACTTAAAAAATTTGAAGTATAAAATAGTAAATACCTTAAAGTTGTTTTCATCACAGAACTCTAAGTACAAATACAAACTGTTAAAAATATAAAGAGAGTAGGGAAGAAAAATTGTAAACTCATATTTTTATCCGAGTTCAGCTTTATCTGTTTGAATCTATGCTCAGTTTCAAATAAATCACTTGAGATTTATTCACTATTAATTTCCAAGTCTACGTGAAATAACTGTATCCTTCTCTTTACACAAAACTCACCTCCCAATAGATACCTCATTTGGCTTAATTTGTTTCCTTTTTTGTTTTGTTCACCAAGTAATGTTTTTCAACAAAATATGAAAGTATACTTTAACGTGTAAAATATTTCTCCTTAACGTGATGGCTGTTTAGAAATTTAAAATAGGATGACAGTTTAACACCAAAAAGTTGAATTTAATAATATGACTGTGATATTTGACTCAGTCCAAAAAATGTTTTAAAATTTGACAATAAAACAAATTTAAATATTATTGTTAAATTTTCTGGCCAAAAAAAAATTGTTAAATTTGATATATGAAAAATACTTGTAGTCTCGTTTCTTTTAAAAAAAAGAAAAACTTGTAGTGCTGGGTCATCTCGACGTTCTCGGGCCGGATACATGCCAACCACAAAAAAGAAAAATAAGCGTAGGAATCTAGTTGGTATCAACCCCCAAAAACATAGCATACCATACTCTAATTTTTTTCTTCAACAACTTTAATATAATGGTGCTACAGAAAAAGAAACAGAGTTTGGGAACTTCAAGTTCAAAGATGATGGAAGATTGAAAAAGCCAAGGTGGGATTGATGAATGCACAAGAGAAGGACACAGTGGGTAAGCATACATTCTGGTGATCACAAAAATGTACACAATTTTACAAAGTTCAAAGATTTGAGAAGAGCAGGGTTGTAGCATTGACAAGGAACACAAGCACAGCAACTCGTTGCTTTGAAATGCTCTGTTCATTTAATTTATGATTACATAGTTTCATTCCCCCATGAATACATATGTTATGTATCCCTCTTTTCACTTTCTCCCTTGCCCACAACAACATTCACTTCATCATAACGCCATTCCATTCCCAAACTTCAAACATCATTATATAGCTATATGATAGAGTAATTCACTTGGGACTGTTGATTAAAGAAAACGTGACAATAGTAAATTTTATTGATGGAAGTAATAGCATGCATGTGTCTGTAGCTTCATTGAAATTGGTGGGGGTTTGGAGTTATTATTATTGAACTGGAGGAATGTTGAGGATAGGATTGGGAGCAGATAGAAGGGAAGCAAGTGTGAGGCCAAGAGCGTTTCATGGGAATTGCATTGGAGTTTCTGAAATGCCAAAATGGGTCTGCATATGAAGACAAAGGCCATGTCACCTTTTATATATTTGTGCGTGCGTGTGTGTGTATTAATAGTAACAATTAAAAAGAAAAGAAAGAGACAAAGGCCACTAACCCTCCCACTTCCCCACAACCTTCCCGGGTCATCAGAAGCACGAGGTCTCCTTTCTTCGATTGTTTGAGAGAGTCTGCGATGGTTGCTATGTCGAAACCAACATACACATTCACCCGTTTTTTTAAATATTATTTAACTAAAACAAATTAGTATTGAGGCATCACATTTTTTATATGAATAAATAATTTCATCCGTAATTTAATATTGTCTTCACTTTATTCTCCTAGGTATAATGTATGTTAAACAAAGATAAAATTGAAAAACTACTGAATTTTAAGCTAGAGTTAATGAAATTTAAAATTTTTTTGTCTATGAAAAGCATGTTGAAAATGATTTATAATGCATCAATAACT
Organism: Vachellia collinsii; assembly: GCA_006871305.1. Taxonomy (NCBI): domain Eukaryota; kingdom Viridiplantae; phylum Streptophyta; class Magnoliopsida; order Fabales; family Fabaceae; genus Vachellia; species Vachellia collinsii. The sequence goes on along the minus strand of QFDD01003004.1, from coordinate 19,652 downwards.
TATAATTCTTATAACAATTTCCCTTTTATCTGATATATATTTGATAATTTAGTTAATAGTATAGTTTACACAAGGCATAAAAATATTTTTTCTTCTTTAAAACCTTTATACCTTGCTTGGATCGAGAGAAATGAAGGAGGAAAAAAACTTGGAAAGAAGATAGGGGGAGAAATGAGTTTTTTCCTATTTAGATGTAAGAGAAAAAGTAGGAGGAAGGAAGAGTTGAAGGGAAAAAGAGGTGTGGATCCCACCATATGTTTTCCACAACTTTTTTCTTTACATATGGAGAGAAAATTGAGAAAAAAAAAACTCTTTTTCCTTATCTACCCATATGCTTTTTATTACTTTTTCATTTTAAGTTATTAATTTTAACATCTAACTTTTTTAAAATTTTGATTAGGACTTTCTTTTTTTAAAAGGATAAGTTTTAGGATATATTTTAATATCTAATTTTTTTAATTAAATTTAATTTATTTTTTAATTGCTTACTAAAACCTCACAACCTTAAAAAATATAATATATTTTTATCTAAATTATTTTGTTTTGAAATATAATACATGAAAACATAACTTTAATGAATAATTTGATTTTAAATTATTTAACAATATTAATGTTAATATAATTTTTTCATTATCATATTGAATTTGATATTATACTTGATATATTTTAGGGATACTTTACTTATTTAATTATTTATTAAAAAAAATTTATTTAAGAATATTTTAGTCATTCAACTATTTTCTCATTTCTCTCTCTCTGTAATTCTCTCATTTATTCAAGTAAGATGAGTAATAACATTTTCTCTTCACTTTTTTCTTCTCTCCATTTTCTCTCATCCCATGTTCTTTTATCTCAATTTTTCTTCTCATCCAAGCATAGGCTTAGTTTGCTTAAGGCTAGCTTTTTCTTCCTATAATTTACAAAATTTCATTTTCTTGCGTTTCTACCTTCAATTTAGGCAAATAAACTATTTTGTTTTATTTAAATGACCGTTAGTTTACTTGATGTTTTTGCGCTTTTTTTAAAAAAATAATTCCCTTGTTTTTTCTGTCTGGTTCATTTTTATTTGCTATAATTTGATATTTGTGTTGTATGCAAGGTTCAAAAAACCGGACCGGGTACTGAACCGGTCGAGGCAGTGGGTCAAGGGTTAATGGGTCAGATCGGGGTCAAACTGGCCTATTAAAATAATGACATTTAATTGACAATATTAAAATATAATACTTTTTATAATGTTTAATTTCAAAATATTCATCTTTATCAGTTAAAATCTTTTAGTCACTGTAATTAATAACAATTCATAATAAAAAAAAAATTCATTCATCAATCATAAAAATCTAAGAATTTATCATAAAAAAATCATGTTTGTAGTAAAAAAAAAAAGGAAAAGAAGAAATATCATCTAATTCTTCCCTTTGTCACTAAATATTAATAAAAACAGTAAATAAAAAAAAGAAAAATTGCATTAAGGTTCCATATAAGAAAATTAATATAAGAAAGGTTTCAAAGGTTGCTACTGATAACCCATTCACTTGTCAATGGTACTCTTTTACTTATTATTAAAAACCTTTTGAGACATTTCTAATATTAATTTTTTACGTGGGACCTTAATGTAATTTTTCAGGAAAAAAAAAGAAGCAAAGGAAGCATATAAATTTTTTTTTAAAAAAAAGAGCACAAAAATCATATTTAAAAAAATTTTCAAAAAAAAAATAGTTGACCCGGCCAACCCGGTTTTTTACCGGGTTGACCAGGTTGAAGCCGGGTCGACCCGGGTCAACTCGGTCCCCGAACCACCGGCCGGTTCGCCGGTTTCCGGTCCTGTTTTTCATACTATGGTTGTATGCATTTAAAAAGCTGCAGTGAATTATATAGTTTAGATCATCTGCAGTGGTGCTAATTATAAAGAGTGCTGTTGGAGAAAGATCAGTAATATTTTATTTTTCCCTATATCTCTACCAATAAGTCATTTATTACAAGGATTTGGATATGAATTTGATGTGTGTTAATATTTAATCATAAGCAATAACCAACTCTATGCAATTTGAAAATCATTTATATAACGATCAAAGTACTTTGAGCTTTTCCAACTCCATATACTACCTTTTGCTTTTAGTATAAGAGCCAAATGATTTTTTTATAAGATTTAAAAAATTAAATAAATTACTTAAATGTAACATATATTTTGAAATACTCATGTGTATTATTTGATTATATATAGTTTATAAATCAGACAAATTAGTTTGAAGAAAAATGATAAATAAATTAATTAAGTAACGTTTTGAATCTCTCCAAAAAAAAGTCGACTAGTTTTTATATTAAGGATCAAAGGTAATAAATTATCATAGCTTTCCACTCAAATCTAAATGATTTTGTGCTTTTTAATTTTACTAGTTGTACTATTAATTTCACTTTTCACGATGGAAGAAAGTAATATTCTTGAGAAAGAGTACGTTCTCAAGAATAATACTGCTTCCTTCTAAAGTGATAAATTTATTTCCTCCAAAAAAAACAAAACAAAACAAACTCTAGCTTGTATGGGGATGAACTTTTCATAATATGGGTCTGTTTCAATTTTTGTTTGCTTCAAGCTCCTAGGATACTCATACTAGAACAATTTTTTTACCAAATCACTATAATTCCTTTTCTGTTGGGAATTCAAATTTTTGGGCTGCTATATATCAATCCAATTGACCAAATTTTCTTCTATTGAAGATTTTTCTTGGGTCACCTCCTTGTTTAATTATATTGATTGGAAAGTGATGAGAAAATTTCCTTGGTTAGAAAAATTACGAAACTTAGCATTTAATTATTAAAAAGGAAAAAAATGCTTGAGTTATTATAATTTTATTGGTTAGACTATCAATGAGCTGGCTGACAAGATTCACCCAAGAATTTATTTGCCAACTTAAACTTTTTTTTTAGTCTTTACCAAATGACTCAATACTTAATAGTCAAACAAAAGGTTCTATTAGGGATAGATGGGATTGCACCATTTTAACAAGTTTATAGGTAAAATTGCACTACGAATTACTTTAGGACATTAGGTTTACATGAAAAAAATAATTTATAATGCTGAATGCACCTTCACCCATTTTTTATTTATTATTTTACTAATACAAATTAGCAGTATTGAGATGTCATTACATTTTTATATGAATAAACAAATTCATCCTTAATTTAATATTGTGTTGACCATATTCTCACAATATAACATATATTAAGTAAGGATAAAATTAAAAAACTATTAACATAAGATAGAGTTAATAAAATTTAAGGTTGTTTTAGTTTGTGAGAAAAATGTTGAAAGTGATCTATAATTCTTCTACAACTTATAATGCCTATAACAATTTCTCTTTTTTCCCATATATATTTGATACTTTAATTAATAGTATAGTTTACATAAGGCATATGAATCCTTTTTCTTTAAAACCTTTAGTCTGCTTAACGCTACCTTTTGCTTTTGCTTTTTCTTTTTCTGTTTATTGTCGTATAATTTAGTAAATTTCATTTTTAATACGTTTCTGCCTTCAGGTCAGGAAAATCAACCATTTTCTTTTATTTACATGACCTTTAGCTTATTTGATGTTTTCGCCCAGTTTTAAAGAATTAGTTCCCCTGTTTTTTCTTTCTGGTTTATATTTATTTGCTATAATTTGATATTCGTGTTGTATACATTTAAAAAACTGTAGTGAATTATATAGTTTAGAGCATCTGCGGTGATGCTAACAAAGAGTACTGTTGTAGGAGAAAGATTAGTTATATTACACTTTCCCCTATATCTCTAGAAATAAATCATTTATTGCAAAAATGTAGACGTGGATTTAATGTGTGTTAATATTTAATCATAAGCAATAGCCAACTCCATGCAATTTGAAAATCATTTCTATAAAAGATGGAAGTACTTTGAGGTTTTCCAACTCCATATACTACCTCTTACTTTTAGTATAAGAACCAATTGATTTTTTTTAGATTCAAAAATTAAATAAATTACTTAAATGTAACATATATTCTAAAATATTTATATGTATCATTAGATCATACATCAGTTTATAAATCAGATAAATTAATTTGTAAAATAATGATAAATAAATTAATTAAATAGTTTCTTGAATCTCCTAAAAAATTAACTATTTTATATTAATGATGAGAGATAGTTATTTATATGAGCTTTCCACTCAAATTCAAATAATTTTGTGCTATTTAATTTTATTAGTTGTGCTACTCATTTCACTTTTCAGGTTGGAAGGAAGTAATATTCTTGAGAAAGAGTGTTTTCTCAAGAATATTATTACTTCCTTCTAAAGTGATAAATTTCTTCCTCCAAATAACAAAACAAAACAAAAGAAACTCAAGCTTGTATGGGGATGAACTTTTGATATATATGTATATAACTTGATGCCATAACTTGAGATATTATTTACTCATGTTCTTCTTATGTAGGACATAATTATGGAGTTGATTTTGGTCATAAATGTAGTGTCTGTTTCTAATTTTTTTTAGCAATTTTTTCTTAAGTTATCCCTATTATAATTCAACAACAATGAAGAAAGAGAAAAGGAGAGGAATTAAATAAGATGATTAGAGTGTTATAAAAAACATGATTTATTCATTAACATAACTATCATTTTTAATTTAATCAAATTAAGTAAATAGGCCCTCAATTTTGCACCGGAGGAGTATAATATATGAATGTTCATAATTTTAAATGATGTTTCTTTTACCTTTAACATTTGTTTTTAATAGAACAAATTTTCACAGTAAGGATACAGATATTATGAAATAGCGTGTCTCATTTATAAATGTCTACATCTTGTTATATAAAATAAAGTTAAATAAACATGAAGACATATTGGTCTCCAAAAAAAATATGAAAACCAAAGAGGCAAAATTAAGAGTAAATCTATATCACCCAAAAATTGAGGGAAAAATAATTGACGACACCCGCTTCAGGCTATAAATTGACGGACGTTAACGTTGGTTCTGGTGTGGAAGCTGAGCAGAACAAGTCGACTTTCTTCTGCTCGCCGTTCTTTGTTAACTCTAAGTTTAGATGGCAGAAGCAATACATACTGGCATTCACTTGAAAATGATGCCTAATGAGATGGAGCTTCAGCAACCACTTCTCTCATCTCAGCCTTCAGATTTATCCTCCAATTCCTTTCAACAACAACACGTATGCTTGTTCACTACTCTTTGTTCAATTCTGAAGCCTTTTCTCATTTTCTTTACTTTCTTTCTGCTTACAATTTTTTAATTAAGCACTTCTGTTTAATTCCTCAGTTATCATACTTTCTTAGCCTTGTATATTTTGTTTCTCTTTCAAAAAGCACTCTTGTTTGATTGCGAGTATGCATCCTATATGCTTTTCATTACTGATGACTTTTCTTGATTTCTTTATATTCCCTTTGATTTGCTCGCACCTTGCTAGATTCCTCATGTTATATGCTTCATTGTAGCTTTTTTTTTGAACCCAGTTTCTTTTGCCGTATCTGATTCTGGTTATGAATTATTAGAATACAAATAAGTTGTGTATATAAAAAAAAGAATACAAATAAGTTAATAGTAATTGATTGTAATGTATGAGAATGTAAATTTATAGTGTATATATTGGGTAATTACTGGTTGCATTCTAAATCAAACTCGATAGGTAGAAGACTAGGTGACTATAGAAATGAAAGAAATGATTGGTTGGGAAGATGGTGGTTTGTCACCAGACTATTGTATCTACAGGGTGTCCATTACTCTCCGTCAACGTAAAGAAGAGGCTTATACTCCAAAAGTTGTTTCGATTGGTCCCTTTCATTATGGTGATAAGAGGTTACAAGACATGGAAAGGCATAAACAAATATCATTCAAAAGGTTTACTCAAAGAGCTAAGTCAAGTTTGAACGATTTGGTTCGTTGTATAAAAGATTTAGAGCCAAAATTATGTGCTTCTTATGCAGATACCATAACCCTTACGCAAAAACAACTTGTGAAGCTGACATTAATAGATGCTGCCTTCATCATTGAATTCTTCATCAAGTTGGGTGAGACGGATGAGTTAGAGGATGATATTAAATTGTCACAGCCATGGTTATCAAATTCTATAATTTTAGATTTGATTTTACTTGAGAATCAACTTCCATTCTTTTTTATTGAAGAGCTTTTCAATAAAGCTTTTCCACATGACAGTCATGGTAGCCTCCTTTCATTTCTTAGGCTTGCGTGCAGTGTTTTTGAGCACAACAGCAAAAAATTAGAGCCAGATCCTGAAGTAAAGATAAAGTATTTTTCTGATCTTATTAGATTGTCTTACTTGCAAGGAAAAATGACACGTCGATGTTCATCCTCAGAGGCTAAAAACCATATTCTTCGATACAATGCAATTGAATTACAAGAAGCAGGCATTCAGTTTAGGGAGAATTACTATAAAGTCCCATGCAAGAGAATTAATATCAGAAAGGTCCCATTGACAACTCAAGCAGCTATAAATGACAACTCAAGTTACTCACAATGACAACTTCTTGAGACCTATATGGTATTATTTCTCTTGCATGGGACTTTATAGTAATTCTCCTTTAAGTTTATTCCTAGTACGAGCAACTGCTTATTAGACTTGAATTTTTCCAGACATACTCTCAAAATCCCACGAACCAAGGTGGCCGATGAAACTGAAACTTTGTTTCGTAATATGATAGCATTAGAACAATGTCATTATCCTTATGATACTTACTTTGGTGACTATGTTATTGTGTTGAATTGTCTAATAGATACTTATAAAGATGTGGATATCCTCATTCACAACAAAATAGTCAGCAACAAGTTAGGTGATTCCAACAATGTTGCTTTATTATTCAATGGCCTTTGTGAAAATATCCTTCGGACAAATTTCAATGCTAAGTACCTTGATATCTGCAAAAGTTTGGAGCACTATTATGAAGATCCTTGGCACAAGAGGAAGGCAATGCTAAAGCGTAATTATTGTGACACCCCTTGGCGTACTGTGGCCTCTAATGTTGGAATCATCGTCCTTGTTCTCACCTTTGTTCAAACCATATTTTCAGTCCTCCAAGTTCTATTGAAGTAGTAGAATATTTAAATCTTTTGTATACTAAATTTCAGTTTTCTATCATCTAAACAATATTCGTTCTGTAATTTATATTAATTCTATCTATTGCCTCCAAGGTGTCTAAATAATAAGAGAACACTTTTTCTGTATACACACACATAGCAGGCTTGTTATAACAGCATGTAGTCTTGTAGTTATAACCTTAGTTTAAGCCATAGTTTCTGTCTTCCAAGTAGTATTGACGAAGCGGATTTAAAGCTTGTACAATTAGAAATTAAAATAGTCCCTCCAGTCATATTAATTAATTAGTCACCTCCTATAACAAATTGATGATCTCATATATATATATATATATTAGTCACTTCACATAACACGTGAATTATTTCCTATTTTGCCCCTAAAATCACATTTATTCACATTTTCCCAGATTTATTTGTTAATCCATGCTTTTAAATTGGAATAAATTTTGAAAGCTACCTTCCTTTTAGACCATGTTGATGATTTGACTATCTCTTTTTTGGTTTAGAACTACGCCATATTTAATTAGCGCTGGTTGGAATAACATTCTACAATTCTATAAACGAGCTCCGCTTCCAAAATAGCAATAAAATATGGAATATATTCATTGCTTGAGTATTGTGTATTATATGGCGAAAAAAACGTAGTGTATTAAATCAATGTATATATAACCGGAAGAGAGTAAGAATTATATGCTATACAGTATACATATATGCAAAATATAAAAGATAGTGTACACGTAGCCCTAAAACATGATTTTAGAATTTTATAGGCATTGGGCCGAGCTTTATGATTCATTGCTATCCGTCATGCATCGTAGTACTATTATATTCATATTTGTTGTATTATCGTTGTTTGTTGTGTGGGATATATATATATATATATTATATGAAGGACTTTGATAACCAGATCTTGTTAATTAAGAACCCGAGTGCCCTTTGGGTTAGAGTCATAAGAAGCAAGTACCATAAATGGGAAGCGTGCAGGTTTGAGTTAGTGAAGAGGCATGTGATATTCGTGTAAATGAAGAAGAGGCTTACCTGCTAAAAGTTGTTTCCATTGGCCACTTTTATTATGGTAACAAGGCATAGAAAGCCATAAACAAGATATTGTTTAAAAGATTTATACCAAATTTCGTATGCAGAAGAGACTTTGATGGAAGTGTAAGTGAAAATAGAAATGCAATTCTATTCCTTGTTTCATGTTTTGTTTAAATATTGGTCCACTAGAAAGTATATAAAAATTACATATAAGTATAAATATATGAATAGGCATACACATATTTATGTATATGTCCTCTTGTATTTTTTTTTTTCAATTTTTGTAGCCCTCAAACTAATCCGATTGGTGATCCAGATTAATTAATTAAATAAAAGAGGGCACAGGAGATGATTCATATATTCATGCTTATCCTTGTTGTTTTTATCCTAATAGCTAGATATATATTGTTTGACAATGTTTGGAGGAATATAATGTCAGGTGAATCAGGAAAAGAACACAAATATTCTTCTCGCCAAATATGATAAGCACAACACAGAAATATGTGAAGCAACGTTTGGTGTCACCACTCCTCTCGATGCACCAATATTCTAATTATTTCTTATATGATGGTTTTGAAATTCTCAAGAAAGTTTCAATGTTTATTTTTCCCAAGACATTTTTATAATTTAAAAATAACAAGCATATGTCTACTATTTTAGTTTATTACATTGAAGATGAACTTTATGTTAATTGAATACTAATAATCGAGATCTATTGTTTCTCGAACATTTATAGGTTAACATTAAAATGATATGTCGCACTCAAGAATTGCCAAAATATTTATTGAACAACTTGATATACTAAAGTTGTTTTCTTGATAGCTCGATAGTGAAATTATTTTCAATTATGTGTATTATATTCTGTCATTATACATATTCCAAAACTTCTGTGTTATTATACGTCGTTACGTCATGTTTTGTGAAAAAACGAGGGTTCTCAGTATCAATATAATACAATATATAATTCAAGCCAACAAATTAATACAATGTAAAATTCATGGTCGTAAGTTATTCTTCTTGATTGCCCATGTGCTACATAGTACTACCATTTCTAATCCAGTCCTAAATATAAGATATAATCTGTAGTGTTATTTGTAATACAAAGTAGATATCATGTTTAAAGATTGAATGTAATACCACCTTTTAATGTCCTTTCTTTATTGATCATCCTTGTATTAAGTAGAAAGTCTGCAGGACATTTTGTTTGATTTTCAAAGGGACTCTCTCGGATAGTTATAGTTCTGATTGCTTTAATTTTGTTTCCACGTATGAAGTTAAACATATAACAGTTTTAATCAAAGCGAATAAGTTACCTAAAACACTATTTTAATAAATTTAATTTGAAGGATAATACCATTGCTTCCTACAAATTTATCCCAACGCTCACAATTCGGGTTGTTTGATAGCTTAAAGTATATATTTAAATTTTTAAATTTATATCAACTTTATTTTTATCTTTAAGTTTAAAAAATATACTTTTACTCATTTAATTTTATTATTATTAGTTTTATTTGATGAAAAATGCTAATTCAACTACTATAAACAGAGATTCTACAATTAAAAATTTAAAAAAATATATTTACATTTTAATCTTCACTAAAATTGTTTTTATATTTTATATTATTTGTAAAATCACCATTTAAAATTGTTAACTCAACATTTTCTATCATACAAAACTAACGGTGTTAGGATTAAATAACTAAAAACATAATTTTTAAACTTAAGAAATTAAAATAAAACTTACTACAAATTTAGAGGACCAAACGTGCACTTTAATACTTTAGGTTCATAACTTATTTTAGCATGTATGAGAAATGTTCCTATATTTTTTTGTCCTTCGAAAAACCATGGTTTTAATTTATCAATTCTACTTCTCAATTATAACAAAATCATTTTTATACCATTTACGTAAAATCATTTTTATAAATCAATGACAACTAAATTTATTCTTTAAATGATAAGTATAAATAAATTTTGTTAGAAATATATTTATTCATAAGGCTAATCCTAATCAGATGAAACGTAATACTTTAATATTTGTTTTGTTACATTCTGCATGGTTAGTTAACTTTTGTTTGCCATAACATAAATTACTTTTAGAATTAGTTTTTGTAGAATAACTTCTATCTCGATTTGCATAAAGTTATTTCAGAGAATAGATTTTGGAAAATAGCTTCTAAAAAGTTGGAAAGAATAATTTTTACCATGGTTTTCACCCTCAAACCATCGTTTTAAAAGTTAAAAGCTATTCTGAAAAATCTGAGGATGTTTGTGTGATTTACACAAAATCATAGTTTTAAGAGTTAAAAACTATTTTACATATTTTAGACATGTTTGTTTACCATTTTTTGAAACCATTGTTTTGATGTCAAACCATGGTTTTGAGAGTACACCCAAACATGCTCTTAATAAAATAAAACATAACATGAAACTAAATTACATTTAAATTCATGGCCAGAAAATCCAAATGATGACAGAGAAGTTCCTTTGGCATGATAAACTATAAGCCAACGTGTGTGTATAATAAAATACTCCACCTGATCTTTTTGATGAGGTCCTATCAACTATTTTTATAAAATGAAGAAAATTAGTTAAAGTGCATTGAATAAAAAATCGGCCTGGCCTGCGGTCTCGTGGTCCAGTGGTAAAGACAAGGGGTGTCAAGGCGACCCCCGCCACTCAGGCTCGATTTCTGCAGTGCACCCTGGGATTAGTCTGGCACTTCGGTGCTGGGATACCCTGAGGCAGCGATCACATCCTACTCAAAAAAAAATAAAAAATCGGCCTGAACCAGTCAGGATTAACCCGTGAACCAGCCACCCCAGTCCCCACGCCAATCCATTTGTTTACAGATTTGTTTCCACGTTTTGTCCCCACTTCTTTCTCCACTTGATCATTTCCAAACAAAACTTTGGTTTGAATTTTCTGCTCCTGGGCCTGCTTTGGATTCCTTGGATCTAAAAGTGTTCTTTGCTTGCATCCAATCCCCAAAAGCTTCATCTGCCTTTATCGCAGTCACACTGAACAAAGTATGTATATGTTCTTAAGAACCATGATTGTTTTTCCTGAAGTCATGTTCACGCATGTATCTTAGAATTTCAATCCTATGTCATATTATAAATTAGAAGGCCCATGCGAAACCCTAGCTAATTTGACAAAGCGTAGATTTTAAAATATCCTCAAGAAGAAGGGAGGAAATCATTCAAGTAACTTTGGTTTCACAAAAAAATAAATAAATGAAACCTAAACAAAGCAAGGCCGTGTGAAGAAATTAAAGTACTGATCAGTGGCGTTTTAAAAAACTCAGGATCTTGCAAAAATGATGGTGGTGGGGAATATAATAGCAATCAGACACCTAAAATTTGCAAATTATTAATTGCCAAAAAGTAAAAGATTGGTCAGTAATCATCCCCTATGCATAGGGCCCACCATAACTTAGTTGTAAATTTCTTTTTTCTTTTATAAAAAGATGTCCACACTGAACAATTTTCGTTTTAACAAAAAATACTGCATAGTTGAGGTTTTTTCTTTTTCTTTTTTTTTTTTCATGCATGAAAGCATGGTTGGCACATCATGTAGGAAAAGTTTCCTGCAGACCACGCTTCTGAGCTTATATGCACTGTTTCCATTAGTGTTATAAAAAAACTTTTATCTAAGTCTAAATTAAACTTCTCTTACATACTTTTATATATATATATATATTATAAACTATAAATCACGTTAAAAAAATAATTTCTATTACTAATTCAAATAGACACTGTTACTTTTAAAAACAAAAAACAAAATCATAGTATATCTATGTTACTTGAAAAGGAGAAGGGAAAGATCAATTCGAGAGAAACAAACCGAAAACTACAAAATGGTCCTAAAAAAAATTTAAGAAGAAACTAGAGTTAACCCTCGATACACTGGATGTAGGAAATTAATGTATATAATACTATACTTTGTTCTATAAATTATTCAAAATAACCAATGGAGTACTAGATGTTATGATCATAATTGTGTCTTCCACTCTCATTTGAGTCATGCTGTTTTTTCTTAAAAAAAAAAACAAAAATCCCCCACCCATCCCAGGAAAAGCTTCATATAATACTAAAATATAAGTATTTTTTATTTTTGTAGAAAAACCATTTAAAGTTACAGTTCTATTTAGACTCCATAGCTATATGCTTTATGCCAAGTGTTTCTTTAGTGCCATTTCTTTATTGTTCATCCGGGACTTGAGCTGGAAGTCTTCAAGATGTTTTATTTTATTTTCCAACGGATAATCATAGTAGTTCTGTCGCTTTTGTTTGTCCTTCTTCTTCACTTGTTCATATCTAACGAATTATTATGTTCACCATTAATGCCTGTCATTTTTTATATTTTAACTGGTGTGGGTTGCTGAGCAAAAGTCTTCAATTAGTGGTTTTTCCATTCAATTTGATCCACAACAGCGTCAAAAACAATTTGGCAACCTGCGGCACAATGACGACTTTATGGGGAAAACATCATGTTAAATACATTTTGATTATAATTTTGTAATTGACTTGTCTGTTGCTTTGATATTTTGTTTGAATTCTTGTAATTTCATTTTTGTTTTTAAATGCCTTGGTTGTTGTATAATTAGCTTAGTTTGCAGAATAGTTAAGATTTTTGTACGATATGGAGGACCATTCGGGACATTTGATCTCAATTTTTGTGTGGGTAATGGTAGTTTATAAGGTCCTCTCAATATTACCTTAATAAAAATGAAAGACCAATGTTGGGTTTGGTTTTAACAAAGAAATTTCTAGCTCATTTAAAATTCGGGGACCCAAAACCTTATATGAAATGGGACTCGTGACAATCCATTCTCTTCTAGACATTCATTAACAACAGTGAAGTTTGATTAAGGAAAGTTAAACTACAATGAATCCAAAATGCCAACCAAACTGTTTGTTTATTTGAGTTTCACTTTAAGAATGAAGTGTTGACAACTATCATTAGGACAGCCCCTCTCACTGATGAGTTCAGTTAATCCACTGAGCTAGTGTTAACTAAATTTTAGCTACTCACTCTAATCCTAGCAAGTTAATTCCCAATACATTTTTTTTTAACAAAAACAGAAAGTTCCTAACACTTGCATTAACACTTTTAACCTCCTAATGTGCATGTTAATTAATTCCATTGTTCAAGATCACCTCACCTATGGGACGTATTGCTAAATCCGCCAATCTCCTATTCAATTATCTAATCATGTCTCAAATTCTTCCGCAATCGATCCTCAAAAAGAAATTAAATGAATGCAACCACACAAGTCTTGTTCCGTGCCTCAGTCACTAGTGTTGATGACCCCGCAGCGATTAGTGAGGAGTACTGAAGGTCCTACTTTCAATTATACTCCTTTGAAAAGAGATTATGAAAACCAAAAGGAGAATGAAGTGTGATTGAACGAAAAATTATTGAGTATTTAATTTTCTTATGATGATATGTCCGACTTTTGAGGTCCTATTTGCAATTATATTTTTCTGATTGTATTTATAAATAACTTTTATTGTATTTATATAAATAAAATTTGTTTAACCTTATTAACTCTGCATTCAGTATCCAAGCAAAAATAATATAATAATAAATAAAAGGAAACTTGTACAATAATATGAAAAATTTAGGATTAAAAATAGACCTTCTCTTTGTTCTCTTTCCGCCTGGCCCATAAGTGCGCACATTTATTGAGCCCGAGTCATTTGATGACCTCATCTCTTACATCAGCATTTTTGTCTTTAATGAATGCACGGGAGCCACTTGCCCCAATCATTAAGTGAGGGCACATGTAAATGAAAAAAAAATTGCACATGAAAAGAGAAGAAATTATTGCGAGATATGCAGATGCAGAGGAGACATGTCATGTGATATAGAGGGGAAAAAGTTTTTGATCCTACAGCGGACCATCATTTTGATTTTAGTATAATTTTAAATGAGAGATTTTGGTCATTTAAAAAGAAAATAATCAAGATTCTTATTAAACTAAATGGATTATTGTCTTTGACCGAAAAAAATTCAAGCCACGAAAACTTATAACATAAAATTATAGAAAGCATAACCAAAATGAAAATAAGCTATAAGAAGTAAACATTATATTAATATCGGAAAGAAAATTAAAAAAAGCAACACGATAAGCTGGAGCCGCATCAATCTTAAATCTTATGGGACCATTCTCAATTTTCAACCTGTCAAATCTGTTCAAAAATGAGACAATAGGTGGGTTTTTCCACGGGTCTCTTCATTTTCATATTATCGACTCAATTTAATATTATTTTTTTAATATAAAAATTAGTTAATTTTTTGACCGAAAAATCAATATCAATTCAATGTTATGCTTCAATAGCCTGGAAATTTATTTATCACAACTTTTAAATTCTCATATGCTCATGGAAATTTATTATTAAGTTTTAAATGTTAAGAATGATATTTATATGTAATTTAAAGTTCAATAGAATTTTATATAGTTTAATCTAAAAATTATAATAGTGTTTAGGTTGATGGGTTAAAAATTTAAATTGGGGGTTAAGTGAAACTATAGATCCAACAAATAATTAAGGGGGATTATACTCAAGTTATAAGAAAATAAAATTATCACTACCGAATAATTAAGGGGAAATTTTTTAAAATAATTCGGGGGCATTTTTTTTCCATCTTATTTTATCTTTTGCCTCCACATTTTGAAAGTTCCGTCATCGATATTTTTAAATCTTTACACACCTCTCAATCTTCTCACATTTTCTGAGATATAGGTTTTGGCAACATCTAGAGGCACCAAGTATTTTAATGCGTACGAGGGGCCCATCATTAATATACATATATTGTTATTTATATATCATGTAATAAATTAATTTTCTCTGATAAAAAAATAAATTAATTTTCTTATTAGAATGAAGATTTTTTAGAATTCCATTCTTTTAATTTTATTTTAAATTTTAAATTTCTGCCATAACTTGAGATACTATTTACTCATGTTGTTCTTATGTAGGATAAAATTAAGGAGCTGATCTTGATAATAAATGTAGTGTTTGTTTCTAATTTTTTTTAACAACTTTTTCTTAAATTATCCCTATCATACTTCAACAACAATGAAGTAAAAGAAAAAGAGTGGAATTAAATAAGATGATTAGGGTGTTTTAAAAACATGATTTATTAACTAACATAACTATCATTTTTAATTCAATCAAATTAGGTAGATAGGCCCTCAATTTTGCACCGGAGGAGTATAATATATAAGTGTGCATAATTTTAAATGATTTTTCTCTTACCTTTAACATTAGTTTTTAATAGAATGAATTTTGACAGCAAAAATACAGATATTATAAAATAGCGTGTCTCATTTATAAATATCTACATCTAATTATATAAAATAAAGTTTAGACAAATAAACATGAAGACCTATTGGTCCCCAAAAAAGATACGAAAACCAAAGAGGCAAAATTGAGAGTAAATCTATCACCAAAAAATTGAGGGAAAAAAATTTGGCGAGACCCGCTGGAGCCTATATATTCACGTACGTTAAGGTTGGCGGTTCTGGTGTGGAAGCTGAGCAGAACAAGTCCACTTTCTTCTGCTCGCCGTTCTTTGTTAACTAAGTTTAGGTGGCAGAAATAATGCCTAATGAGATGGATCAAAGCGACTTGTCGTCTGAGAGTTCTATGGTGGAAAGAGTGCCTAGTGATGAGATGGATCATATCGTATGCTTCCTTCACTACTCTTTGTTTCATTATCAAATATTTTGTCAACAAATATGACGGACAAATTGATAATTAACCGTTCTTTTTTAACCACGTTTAGCCTGATCGAGCAGCTGGACCTGCTGGTCCTTTTGGGAGAGTACGCTTCCTTCACTACTCTCTGTTCAATTCTGAAGCCTTTTCTTATTTTCTTTACTTTCTTTCTGCTCACAATTCTTTAAGCTGCTTCGGTTTAATTCCTCAATTATCATCCTTTTCTAGCCTTGTATATTTTATTTCACCTTCAAGGGGTACCCTTGTTTGATTGCTCTAGGCCTTTCATTTGCGATGCCTTTTCTTGATTTCTTTATGATCCCTTTAATTTGCTCGCACCGTTTTAGATTCCTCATGTTGTATATATGCTTCATGGTAGCCTTTCTTTGTTTTTTTTTTACAACCCCTTTTCTCCGATTCTTGCTATAAACGACGTAGTACTTGATATTAGGGAGAATTGGGGATAAATTTCGCACTGGCAAATTAATTATAGAATAGGACCTTCTAAATTATACAATTGACCCTTCATATTATACAACTGAACTTCCACATCATGTGCAACTAAGTTTTCACGTTATGTAACCGAACTTTCACAGTATGTAACTGAGCTTTTACATAAGTGTAATAGCAGGTCTCATTCTTTAATTAATTTATCAATGAGAGATTTATCTCCGATTTATATTAATTTATGACAATGCAATTTTACAATTTTAATACACACACATGTTCCCCGTTGCGGTTATACACAAGACTTTCCCGGTTGGCGCAACAGAGGGGGCTGGACCGCTGGAGTCTTGTACTGTCAACGGCCGTGCACGATATCCTTGCGGGCGGGACCATGAAGCCCAATCATGCATCTCCCCACCCTTCTCCCTGTGCCACGTGCCCCCCCGGGAGGGCCACACCACACGTTTTTTTTAATTATTTTTTTATATTAGTTTTCTTCATCATTACTCCCTCTCTCTTAATTTTATTCTCTAAAGATCTGAATTCCATTTATTGATAGACAGTAATGAATAATGTTGCTTATTAAGAATTTCATATTTTACATAATAATTTTGAAAGGGATGAGAAAATAAAGAGAAAGACAGAGAAAGTGTTAAAATCCTAATATACACACAATAAATTTTAGACACACCACATTAGTTTTCTATAGTGAGCCAAAAATAAAAAATAAAAAATGCTATTTATAAAATTATAAATAGAACGGTAGAGCATTGATTACAAATTCAGGATAAAGCATGGGCTTTTAGAATCTAATTTCTTAAAGTTACTATTTGAATTAGTAGTAGAAATTACTTTTTCAATGTGATTTAAAGACCACAAAACAAGAATGTGAAATGAGGTTTATATTGATTTACGGAAATATGTTATTCCAATGGTGATACAAACATGCCTAAAAATCAAAGTAATTGGCTTGGATAAGTTCTCTATGCCTTGGGCTGAGTGCATCGAAGAGGCCACATCAGAAGCTCATGTGTCTAACCCAATTTATTTCTGAAATCTTATTTTGTGTAATTTTGGGATTTAAATGTTTGTTCATGGTGGTGTGAAAAATTAGCATACACTACAAAAAAAAAGTGATTTTGTAACGGTTATTTGTTGTCATTGTAGCGGTTATAAACTGCTGCAGGCGATATTGTAGCGGTTTACAAACCGCTGTAAAACTCACCGTGGCAACAGGTTTAGTAGCGGTTTTGGTGAACCGATGCGCATACAAATAAAACCGCTATGACTTTTGTAGCGTTTAGTAACCGCTACAAAATGAAACGGTGCAGAATTTGTAGCGGAAGTAAAACCGCTACTAAAATATAATTACGGAAAAAGAAATAAAAAATATTGTAGCGCTCAACAAATCGTTACTAAAATTAAAAACGGGGCACAAAATTGCAGCGGTTTTATAACCGCTACTAATTTTCGAATTTCAATTGGTTTAATGCCAAAATTTAAAAACCCCGCCAACATTTTGCAGCGATTAAAAAACTGCTACAAATATAAATATACATAAATTAAAAAACCCCTTTTATTTCTCGCACTAGGTTTTTGTAGTGGTTATATAACTGCTACTAAAATAAAAATTATTTTTTAAAAATGAAATTCGTAATCTGAATAATGTTTTAATTATTAAAAAAATTAATACAATTATAGAAAGTAATTTATAATTAATTAAAATAAAGTACTAATAATTAAATAACATATAATATTTGGTGCAATGATTTAAGTACCTGAAAAGACAAAAAATAAAAGATTATTTCACCAAAATCAATATTAATAAATTAAATAAACAAATGCATAACAAAAGACAATTAACATAAAATAAATACAATAACAACACAAAGGGTTAAGAACAATACCTATAACATACACTACACATAAGAAGCTTTCCAAACCACTCAAAAATAAGTCCACAGCGAGCGGGACAAAAGAAAAGGAGGAGTGGAAACGAAATGGGGGTGGAAGGATATTTATAGGATGTCTGGCAAGAATTAGCAGCGGTTTGGGTCACGCTTTTTTGCAACGGTTTAATTTGTAGCGTTTTATGTCACTATTTTTTGTAGCGGTTTGTGTCATTTTGTAGCGGTTTAAAACCGCTACTAATAAATTTTGTTGCAAAAAAAAAAATGCTTGAAACAAATTGGATCTATATATATATATTACTAACCTGAATTATTTATTCGGCATCATCCGCCCTAACAAGTGGTAAATCTTCATCTCCTTCGGGGAAGAAGTTTTCAAAATCAGTAGGATGGAATGGCTCCACCTCATAGACAATGTGTTCATCGCTATCACCCATGTCGTAAAGATCTCTAGGCTTAAGATGAACGACCATACTCCAATCTTTACGCTTCTCATCCTCCACATAATAAACTTGTTGTGCCTCAGATGCTAGAATGTACGGCTCATTGTCTGGAGAGTCACCTATGTGAATGAGTCTTGAAAAATTCACAGATGTGATTCCCAACTCATCAGTAGTGAATCCATGAGAGGTTGTCGTATTTGCCCACGAGCACTTAAATAATGTGACGGTAAAATGCTCCTGATAATTCATTTCAATTATATCGACCAATTTCCCATAGTAGGGGACGCCACCGATATGCATGTCACCGTTAGTGCTGCTCGCATAACTTCTTGTGCCAAAAGTGCCAAAAACTCCAGAATTCTAGGTGAGAGAGCCTTGGTCTCATGAAATTGTGCAGAACTTGAACCCGTTAACGTTGTATGCAGTAAACCGTTTCTCATACTGGAGGGGGCCCATTGCAAGGCATGTGAAATCAATGGGTAGGTGATCGGACGCGGACTTGTCGCCTTCCGGTTCGATACAAAATGGTTGCTCAAAAGAATGTAGTATAGCGGCAACCAATCGTTCTTCTCGAGGAGCTGTTTATTGATGAACCTAGTCTAATTGGTTATGAAAACCATGCTTAACTTGGGTGTAAAAGGGGGGTTTGGTTTATGAAAACAGTAGTGCAATAACAAAACGATGCAAGAAGTAAATCTTTTTGGTATTTTGGTTTAACGATGAATTGATTGAATTAAGTTGAAGATATGAATAGATAGGCCCTTGGTGATAGAAACTCAGCTGTCATCGCTCTCAAATTGATATGGAAGTTGATAACTCTCTAAGTCTAGAATAAAACCCCAAGCAATCACTTAGGTCCAATGCTTTAATTGATGAAAACTCCTTTGGATCCAAGTTAATTACCACCTCTTAAAACATTGTTTAAAACCACTTAGAGTGTAATTGAATGGATGATGCAAATGCTCCAGTGATTGTAAATCTACAACCAAAGAATCCACACACACACATTA
>QFDD01003003.1:0-21732 GCA_006871305.1 Vachellia collinsii | reverse complement strand
AAGCAACGACAAATAGTTGCTCCAAGGATAACAATCACAACACCACCTAGTGTTGATTCAAACATCTCGTAAGGAAACATGCAAAACCGGACCCACAATAGACCTTTCTAATACATAAACGAAACAGCTGGGGCGTATAATTTGAAATGAAAAAACTCAGAAAACGCTAAATTTTAAAGGGAAAACAGACAATCAAACTGAATGTCGAAGGAAAAGAGACTCACATGAATTGGTGAGCGACGATCTTAAGACGAGGAATGAACGGCGGAGATACAGGTCTATCGTCACCAGAGCAACAAGACTTTGGGACTCTCCAGCTCCAATTTCTCTCTTTCCTTGTGTCACAAAATTTCTTCCCGTTCGATACGAAAGCCAAACAGGCGAAGTTACAAGCAGCCGGGAAATAGGGAAGTTCGATACAATGTCGAAGAGCTTCAAGAGACCGACGAATTTCGATCAAAATTTGCCGTTTAAACGTTTGGGGAATGAGAGAAGAAGAGATAAGGCAGTGAAGAAGACTAGAAATAGAGGAAAGATGTAGAGGAGCACCTTGGAGAAAGGTGTTCGGAGTGGAAAGATCGTAACTCGAGTAATCTTTATCCCAGAAGAGGGACCCATTGAGTTGAGGAGACTGAGAGGGAAGGATTAAGACGAAATTTGTATATGTCGATTGAGGTCTCATGTGTTTGATTTGTTGAATTCGAAGGAAGGAGAATGGGTGAAACGAGGTGGGTTTGGGGAAGAAGAAGACAGAGAGAACGAGAAGCAGTGAAGGGGAGCGCACTAGCTATGGTTGCAACGGAAACAAAAGATTCAAAATATTTCAAAAAATTTAAAAAACAATTAAACAATTTTGGGGCATTTTTTTTTTTCAAAAAAAAACATTGTTATACAAAGCTTGTGCCCGAGGTGTCCTCTGTCCGACAATTTTATTAAAAAAGATTTTTAAAAGCCAATATTATAGATAATATTAGAATT
Organism: Vachellia collinsii; assembly: GCA_006871305.1. Classification (NCBI taxonomy): domain Eukaryota; kingdom Viridiplantae; phylum Streptophyta; class Magnoliopsida; order Fabales; family Fabaceae; genus Vachellia; species Vachellia collinsii. The sequence goes on along the minus strand of QFDD01003003.1, from coordinate 20,754 downwards.
GGCAGGTTTTTTTTCAATTCAAAATGTTCTTACAATTTATTTTTTTGACAACAAAATATTTACCATTTTTTTAGCCATGTTGAATGTTAAAAAAAATTCTGAATATCCATAATTGCTAAGTGAATTTTTGTGGGGTAAAATTGAACTTTAACTTTGTGTATATATATAAATTGACTTCAAATAGCATTATATTTTAATTTTAACAAGAGGGAGGAGTATAATTTTAAAATAAAGTATTTGAAAAGACATGTTTAATTATTATTATTATTAATATTCTAAATCCGTTTAAATACGATGCAATTTTAGATCCATTCAATTTTCAAAAACAATAGCCATGGAAATTGCAGCTCAAAAATATAATTACAAATCAAAGACTCACAAGTAATTATAGGGATCCATACATGGCAAGAACGCACTAGCTAAGGTTGTAACGGAAACCAAAGATTCAAAATATTTTAAAAATTTAAAAAACAATTAAACAATTTTGAGGGATTTTTTTTTTTAAAAAAACATTGTTATACGAAGCTTGTGCCCGAGGTGTCCCCTGTCCCACAATTATAATTAAAAGGATTTTTTAAAAGCCAATATTATAGATAATAATAGAATTGGTAGGTTTTTTTTTTTCAATTCAAAATGTTTTTGCAATTTTTTTTTTTTGACAACAAAATGTTTACCATTTTTTAAGCCATGTATAATGTTAAAAAAAATTCTAAATATTTATAATTGCTACGTGAATTTATTTGGGGTAAAATTGAACTTCAACTTTGCATGTATGTATATATTGACTTCAAGTACCTTATAATCTTAAACCAACTTTTACAAAATATGCACTATATTTTATTTTTTTATTAAGAGGGAGGCATATAATGTTAATATAAAGTATTGAAAAGACATGTTTAAGTTTTATTTTAAACTTTCCCCTCCACAAGAGTGAGGGTTATCAATTTCGTATATGAGTGATACCCCGCCACTCCTCGGCCGCTTAATTCCCTATAGTGCTTCAATTTCCATTTGAAGATGGAGGTTTCTGAAAGTGAGACAGTAATATAAGCTAATTTGCTAGTCTAAAAGGAGGATTGCAGTAGATTATCGAAGAAAGGCATGCTAGTAGGTAAATTGATCACAGAAAAAGGAATTGGTAGCAATACAATTCTTCTGACAATGTAGAAAGCATGGAATAATGAATTTCTAATTACGATGGATTCGAAGGAGGAAGGAAGACAAATCTTACGGGGAAGACCTTGGTCAGTATAAGAACATTTGCTCTGCTTACATGAGCGGAATCAATACATGATAATGGATGAGATTGACTTAAAAAATATATTGCGTCTACTCTTAAGGGGAAATATATTGATACTAACCAAGACTCAATTCTCAAAAAGCCATATAATGCCTCATGGATTTGGTCAAGAATAGTAGATCATCCTGATAACCTTGTCAATAAGCTTCAGTGGAAAGTGATCTACCACTTCCATTCCACTCAACCAACACTTGTGATGGTAGATGCAATTGGTATCGGTCTCTTTAGAGCATCCTCAATTAGTGGCTAATCTCGCATAATCCCTGTGGTTGAAATCCTATAGAATGGAATTGTCATCTGATTCGATCTCTTTATCCACCTCATATTGCTGGTACAATCATTAGCATCCCATTATCCTACTCTAATATTCCTAATCAAATATATTGGACTAGAAATAAGTCTAATGTTAATATTGTTACTGATGGATTTTCTTTCTGCTTGCAGTATCTCTATTCTAGTACTCATGATCCTTATTGGAAATATTTATGGTCTATTCTCTACCTCATAAATACTTTTTGTTTATTTGAAAATTGCTACATAAGGTTGTACCTTCATGCGACGTTCTCAGGCATCACCATTTAAACACCCTATTTTGTTCCAACCCCACAAAAATAATGGTAAGAATTGAGGGGAAAAAAATCCTTCTTGATCATTCTTATAATTTGGAAAAATCTTCTTTGAAAAGTGTTATTTATGATGATTGATTTGCGATTAAAATTTAGGAAAAATTTGGCAAAATTTTTAGAGAATAGTTGATATTTTGATTTTGCGTGAAATAGTTTTTGAAAATAGAATAGATTTTAAAATAAAAGTAATTATAAAAAAAATGAATATATTTAGATTACTGTTATCAGATAGCTTTTAGAATGTTAAATCACCAAAAAGGATATAAAGTAATGTATTAAATTATTTTTTATTTTAATATTAAAATGACATTGATTTTTTTTTTTTAAAGTGTACCATTGGTACATATGTAATCTCAAAATATAATTTCATAATAAAATGTGAACAAATTTTAAATAAATATAAATACATATATATTTTATAAACAGAATCTGAATGTTAGAAAAATAAATATATATTTCTAATTATAAATATCAAATATTTCAGATTGGAAAATTACAAAAGCTTGACAAGCTTAAAAAGAGCTCACTCTGAAACAGAATCTAGAGGCATTGAGAATATATTGCCAACACAGAAGGAAGGAAGAGCAGCTCGGGATAGCTTGTAATGGCCACACACCAAGAACCAACCATGAGAAGCCAGCTTTAAAAACAGCTTCATCATTCGCGCCAACCAAAAAAATAAAAAGGAAAAAACAGCTTCATCATCTTCTTCCTTCGGAAAACACGAAACCCAGCTTCTCTCGTGCAAGCATGTTTTTCGATTTATCAGAAAGACGACAACATAATGACATGCACACTCAAATAAACCTCAACTACTTAGACTTTTCAAGCATGAAATCACAGAAAGCATGAATTCACAGCTCAGACACCATTTTCTTCGGGGAACAGGGGAGCAGATCAGTGAAACAAAAATCCATTTCCTCAACCCACACAACCAGAAACATGCTTTAATGAAAGATCCGTGACCGAGCTCGTCCAAGTGACTGTACCACATACATGCTTTCACACTTCCATCACTAGGCTCACCGACAGACGGCTAGGAGGGGAGACACGCGGAAGCCAAAAAAAAAAAAAACCCCCCACTCCTCAAACACAAAACCGGGAAGAGGGAGATAACAATCCAAGGAGAGCCACGGATCGGAGAAACCAACGCAAGTACTGTGTCTTCCGGAGAAGCTCGTCGGCATCCGTGTTCGGTGAATGAAGAAAGACGCGAGTGACCTGCTATGGCGAGGCGTGCGAAGCGGACGACGACCTGTGCGGCATGGGTTGGGTCAGTGGACATGTGAGCTCTGTGACTTCTACCAGATTCCTTGCGAGGAAAAGCAGCGGGGCAGAGAGGGGACAAGATAGATCTCTGTGCTTCTCTTTTGAGATCAAAACCATAAGCACTTTTTTAGAAAAAGTGTATGTTTGGCAGTAAAAAAACCAAACTAAGCTTTCTAACCTTAAAAGTGCTTTACATGCTAAAAGTCATAATAGAGGAAAGTGCTACAGATTGCAGAAAACAAAAAAGACAAGAATCTGTTTATTATTTTTTTTTTAAAAAAAAAAAGAGGTGATTTCGGACTAGCATCCTCTTCTCTGCTCATTTCCGTCCACTTTTCCTCCTCTAACCTCATTTTATCCTACATGACTGTTGGATCAAAATTCCAATCTAATATTTTATAAAATAGTATTACAATTTTTAGTTAAAAAATATATAAATAAATTTAAACTGTCTGAATACAGCTGTGAAAAAATATCTAATTTTTACAATTGTGAATTGTTCAGATCAAATTTTAAGAGTCTAAATTTATTCATTTTTTAAATTTTATAAAATATTAAATCTACACTATTACACTATTAGAACTTTGATCCAATAGCTATGATGAGAAAATGTGGGTTTGTGGAGGGGAATTGTAATCTCAAAATGTAAAGGAGAGAATCCTCATTTCAAACGGAGTTTGGGTTCTCTCGTTTTTTTTTAGAGTCTCATATTTATCATTAGATAAAAAAAATGATGGTTCGAATTTATTTTTTTAAAAGATATCATTATAAATAGTTAAACCCATTAATTTAATGCTGGTGGGTGGTGTTATAAATATATTTATGAAATACTTATATGTATTATTATATTATACAAGTTTATAAGTCAGGCAAAAATAAATTCAGAGAAAAATGATAAGTTTATAAATTAATTATCTTCCTTAATTAATCTTCTAAAAAGATCAATTATTGCCTATGTTAGGTCCCATAAATAATATAAGCTTGGAGACAGCTTGAGTTGGAGGGAAAATTTTAAAATAAAACTTACACATGTATTTTCAATACTTTATATTAACATTATACGCCTCCCTCTTATTAAAATTAAAATATAGTGCATATTTTGCAAAAATTGGTTTAAGATTACAAGGTACTTGAAGTCAATATATACATACATGCAATTTTACTTCAAAAAAATTCACGTAGCAATTATAAATATTCAGAATTTGTTTTAACATTATACATGGCTTAAAAAATGGTAAACATTTTGTTGTCAAAAAAAAATAAATTGCAAAAACATTTTGAATTGAAAAAAAAAAACCTACCAATTCTAATATTATCTATAATATTAGCTTTTAAAAATCTTTTTTTTATTAAAATTGTGGGACAGATGACACCTCCGGCACAAGCTTCGTATAACAATGTTGTTTTAAAAAAAAATCCCTCAAAATTGTTTAATTGTTTTTTAAATTTTTAAAATATTTTGAATCTTTTGTTTCCGTTACAACCATAGCTAGTTCCCCTTCATTGCTTGTCATCGCCGCCTCACCTCACAACCTTTCTCCTGCTCGTTCTCTCTGTCTTCTTCTTTCCCAAACCCACCTCGTCTCACACATTCGCCTTCCTTCGAATTCAACAAATCAAACACATGAGGCCTCAATCGACATATACAAATTTCGTCTTAATCCTTCCCTCTCAGTCTCCTCAACTCAATGGGTCCCTCTTCTGGAACAAAGATTACTCGAGTTACGATCTTTCCACTCCGAACACCTTTCTCCAAGGTGCTCCTCTACATCTTTCCTCTATTTCTAGTCTTCTTCACTGCCTTCTCTCTTCTTCTCTCATTCCCCAAACGTTTAAACGGCAAATTTTGATCGAAATTCGTCGGTCTCTTGAAGCTCTTCGACATTGTATCGAACTTCCCTATTTCCCAGCTGCTAGTAACCTCGCCTGTTTGGCTTTCGTATCGAATGGGAAGAAATTTTGTGACACAAGGAAAGAGAGAAATTGGAGCTGGAGAGTCCCAAAGTCTTGTTGCTCTGGTGACGATAGACCTGTATCTCCGCCGTTCATTCCAAGTCTAAAGATCGTCTCTCACCAATTCATGTGAGTCTCTTTTCCTTCGACATTCAGTTTGATTGTCTGTTTTCCCTTTAAAATTTAGCGTTTTTTGAGTTTTGTCGTTTCAAATTATACGCCCCAGCTGTTTCGTTTATGTATTAGAAAGGTCTATTGTGGGTCCGGTTTAGCATGTTTCGTTACTAGGTGTTTTGCATGTTTCGTTTATGTTATCGTTGCTTCAGAATTGGATATATTTTGCGAATTTCATGTTCTTCATCTATTGGAATTCTGATTCGATGAATTCGGGGCCTTAAGTCTATTTAATGGGTAATATGGTTCTGTTCTTGATGAGAATGGATCTACAACTGGGGATTAGTTTTAAAAAAAATCATGGCTATGCAAAATGACTATGGGAGTTTTCTTGTGGTCTTATATATATATATTGTTTTTTATTTCTTTTTGATGCAGCAATAATCATATCTTTGCTTTAGATTTCTCGGTTAAAACTATGACGTTTTGGTTGTGGATATGTTTGAAGTCCAATCATATTTAGTATAGTGATGTCTAAAAATTAGGCGACAGATTAATAAGCCTGTGTTTCATGCTGTGGCAACCAAATAAGAACATGAAATTGAACATAAAATTCTTTCAGTTGATGTATGTAGTATAGCGATATGATTATGTGGTATTTTTCCCCTTTACTTTTCGTATTTTGTTATAAATGTGATAAAAATCCAATCTTTTTTCTGAACCCTGATTGATAAATAGCTATTTTTATTTATTTGGTAAAGTAATGTATTTTTAAGTTTGAAGGTAACAATAGCATGGAGAAAGAGGGATATAATATTAACGTGTCATTAAATGGAAATACTCTCTAAACTAATGATAGGAGATAATGGTTTATTCTCTTCTCTTAATAATACTATAATGAGCAAAAAAGTGGAAATGAATTTATAATTTTGGTGTTCATAATGCTTTGCAATATGATGTGTTACTTTAGTATAATTGCTGTGCAACATGGTAAAGCAATGTATTTTGAAGTTTGAAGCTTTTACATGTTATCTAAAAGGTTTTTCCCCCTGTATTCCCACCATGTCAGTGCTTCCATGACACCCGTTAAGTCATATTTTGACTGACTACAAGTGGAATAACAATTTGGTAATGACAAAGGTAAGGTGGATGCAACCTTAAGTAGGACCAGCTTATGCATAAAGTATCTTAGTCATTGATATTCTTCCTTTTTTTCCCCTTCAAATTTGCATGATCAGCCATTACACTCTAAGGCACCTTCTTTTGCTGGAGATGCAGCATCAACCTTTCCTGTAAAGAAGCAACAAAACTGCATCTTCTTATTTTTATTTTTTGTAAACATAACATTTTATAAGTGACTTTTCTCTGCTTTCTATGTGTCTACTACTGTTACCCTAAACTCTTTTGACTTGCAAAGTCAGATGGACTAAACTTTTTGTACCATTTTAGGTATTTGCTATTTGATTTTTCAATAAAATTATGACAAGTAAATATATTTTGGTAGAGCTTAGCACCGCAATTGAATGTTTTTAAAAAAACTATACTTTTGACCTCTGTTTGTTGGAGAACGAAATTGCAAACACCTTGAAAATTTATACGATCAAAGTCAGGCTTATTAAAAGTTCTCATATGGGGATGAGAATAACAATAAATGATTGAAATTGAGCACTTATATGTTATTTTCCATTCATCTTGCAGAGCAAAAGGGCTTGCCACTTCCACCAACGGATCCAAGAGTATTGCATTATAGAAAGGTTGGGGTGATGGTGGTTTTAAAAATCAACATGCTAATGGAGCACTGCAAGGATTTACTTGTGGTGGGAGAAGTGGTGGTTCTTGGGGTTGGAGTGGAAGAGGAACAGGAATATGATATCGGTAACTTTGATTCATTTGTATAATATTCTTCATGGTTCCTAATGCTATACAATATGACATGTTACTTTAGTATAATTATGTGGTAGGAATTTTACGTTTTTAGTGAGAACAGATTATGGATGTTGTGATCTTAGGTTGAAACTTTTACCATGCTATCTAAAGTTTAATTTTTTGCCCTGTTATTTGTAGCATTTTGATGGTTGCATGGTGGGCCCATTAAGTCGCGTATTTTGACCGACTACCCATGGCACTGAAGAAGGTGGGAGGCATCGATGATGGCTTGGTGTATTTTGTGAATGGCTTACATCATTTAAAGGTTTTTTACAATTTTACTTTTTGATGCCTTCGTTTTGCCTTGACTCCCTTATGAGGGTGTGCTATCTTTTATCACTTAAAGTTGGCTATGCTGTGTCATTCTTTAAAATACAATGGAAGTCCTCTGTGTGATTTATGCGATTTTGGTTCTACAATTGAAGTTCTGCACTTTGGGGGACTCTGTTTTTTATTGCAAGATATTTGAAGTCCTCTGTATATTGAGTTTGGCTTTGATGTATACTGATTGATTTTTCCTTCTTGTACAACCAATATTCAGGCTGTTGGCTCGTTGAGTGATTATTAGATTAAATGCGAATGTACCTGTGCAGCAGATAATATCGTATAAATTATTGAAATTGCTTCTCCGCATACTTGAAGAAGCAATCAAACTTGTTGATTTGAATGGTTGATTCAGAAATATGGAATTGATGGGTCTACTACACTCAAGCTGGATGGATTACAATGCTCAGCGCTCCCAAGAGATTCCCAAAGCAAGGAGTAAGTTTATCTTTTAAATCTGTTTTTTCACTTAAATGTTGTACCAATCTTTATTTTATATTAATAGGCAGTTAATGTGAAAATGAGTGGGGAGGTGAAACTGCATAGCTGAAAATTAAGCTGCAAATTTGTAGGGTTTTATTTGTTTTAGCAAGAACAGATTATGGATGCTGTGATCTTAGGTTGAAGCTTTTACCATGTCATCTAACAATTTTAATTTTTCCTGTATTTCCATATCCATTAAGTCTTGTATTTTGACCCACTGCACCAGGAGCCCAAGATGGGAAGCATTGGTGATGGCTATGTGTGTAGTTTATAAGTGACTTGCACTGTTTAAATGTTTTTGTAGTATGTCTTTGCCCTGACTCCCTTGATAGGGTCAGTTGTCTTCTATCTGCTAGAAGTACTATGCAGTACCATTCTTTAAATAACTACAATGGAAGATGTGCACTTGGGGGAACTCTTTTATATTGCATGATTATTGAAGTCCTCTGTTCAGTCAATTTGCCGTTGTTTATTAATTGATTTTTCTCCTTATTTTGCCTCTATTTTTTGAGCTGTTGCTTGTTGAATGATTATTATTAAATTCAATGGGAATTTACTTCTGCAGTAGTATATTATAGAACTTACTTCTCCGCATACTGAAGAAGCGATCAAACATGTTGATTTAGAAAATATGAAATTGATGGGTCCGTTGTGCTCAAGCTATTGGATGGATCATAATGCTCCACACTCACAAGGAGTGAGTTCATCTTTTGAATCTATTTTTGCTTTCGAGTTGCTGGCTGTGTATGTTTTATTCTCTTTATTTTTTTTAATCAAGTATGGGCATTTCGGTTTATACAATTTTTTTTATATTTTTACACAGGTGTTTTCAATTTCCCAAGGCAACTTGTGGAGGAGCATTATAATCATCATCACAGGTAATTTCTTCTCTACAATGAGATGTTAATAGAGAGACATTTTGAATCCAATATCTGCACTCTTCTAATATTTAAATTCTATTCAAATATGGAAAAATAATTAGAAAGAAGAAATTATGCGAGGCACGTAAGCAGAATGCGGGGAGGGTAGATTGATTTCAGAATGCTTTTTAATGAGTTCATTTCATGAGAATAGCATGAAAATAAATAGTTGATGTAATGACTTGTCGACGATTGAGTTGTTTCAACTTATTCTGAAAATCCAAGGAACATGGCTGTTAGATTCTTTGATCGTAATTATCTAGTCCGACATTCACGTGGTGCTTGTGATGGACCTGGGTAGGCAGATGGGCTCCCTGTGTTGTCCAAGCATGTGGTCGTTGGACGATGGTTGTAAGGGCAAAGGCTCTCGAGTGTCACTAGGATTGGTAGTGTACCATGGCTTGGTTTAGTCTCGTTTGTTGAGCTATGCATTGAGCTGTCATAAGTCATTTTTTAGGCATACAATAATCCCCCACTCTTCCTGTCTATAGCATATGGACGGGAAAAGTATAAACCAAGTTAACGCTCGTCAGTGACGTGTAATCATCTAGGGTGTTCGTGGCCTTTGGGATCTAGCAATTGGGTTCAAACAGGCATGTTCTTCGAGAGTCCAATGATGGGGCGTGGCATTTGCAGCCTCGAAGGTGTCTTTTCCTGTAACTTCGTCTTTTCATCTTTCGTTTTCCATCTTCTAGCCCTTCATTTTCGTTCTTTCTTCATTTTCTGGTGTTCTTGTTTTCCACAACTTCTACTCTTGCTCTATTGAATCTCACCTAGCCTTCTTTCAATCATGTCTCGTATCCTCACTAATTCCGACGTATCGGCAAAGAGTTTTCCTGTTCAGTCAAGCTTTATGGTGGCAATTCATCCACACCCTCTATTGATCATGAGTTTGAGGGGGAGGAGGTTGCTCAACCCCTCATACGGCGCACAAGAGGGGGCACGGCACGCCTACGCCTCCTCAAGCCTGCATATCGGAGGATGAACTAAACAACCTTCATAGCAATTATGTCACACTTTCCACAGTAGAAGTTACGATCCCTGTTGCCGGTGAGTCCGTGAGCACGCCCGTTTAGGGGTGGACAAGTATGTTCGTGGAAGTCTTTCGCTATGGCAAATGCATTTCTTTGTCTTTGAAGTGTGACTTGTGCCGCTACTCCGACATGACATCAGCCAGTTGATGCTTAACGTCTGGTGGATCGTCATGCTCCTTGAGGCTTTCACTCGTCAGAGGGAAAACTTGCGATTTACCATTGCGGATTTGCTGTCCTCGTATTACTAGGCCAAGAAGAAGGATAGGTTCTTCACCTTGACCCCTCATCCTGGATCTTCGAAATGATCTTGGGCGAGTAGATAAGTGATAGAGGTTGGCTAGAGCGTTGGGTCTTCGTGAGGTCCCAACAACTGGTCACCGAAGGTCCACCTCTCCGGTCATTGTGGAACGCCAAGGGTAAGTATCTCGTCATGCATTTCTATGTTTTGATTATGGTGTGTTACTTTGCCTGCAACCTCCCCTAGCAAAGACAAACTCGATGGGGTCAATGATGAGAATATCCAGATCGTCTTAGGCACAACTAAGGAGGAGAGGGACATTTGTCTGCTACTGAAGCTTGTCAATTGCTCCTATGGTAAAATCACGCTATCCATTATCCTGTTTGTCTTAAAATTAGCTGACGTGAGCGTACTAATGGTTGTATATCATGTGAGATGGTGTAGAAATATGTTGGCTGATGAGGTCTATGGGACCATTAAGAAGATCGACATCTTGTTTAGCCATGCTGCCTTGTTAGACTGAATGTTCTTCGTTAGGGCTCATCGTCATCGGTGAGAGGGTTAGCGTCCTTCCAATGTGTTTCTCGTCAAAGGCTTGTGTCCGATCTACTTACTGTCAAGGCTGATTAGATGCCAAAGCCTTTGACAACACTTTCACTACTGAGCAATGGTCTCACAAACCTTGTTAGCCAACTGATTTCTACACTGCCTCACACGACATACAACTGTCAGTACCCTCGCGTCATCTAACCCTAAGACGGACAGGACAATGGACAGTATGGTTTTACTATAGGGGGAATTGGCTAGTTTCAGTAGCAGATATAAGTCTTTCCTCCTTGGTTGTGCCCAAGACGATCTAGATACTCTCATCATTGACCCCATCGAGTCTGTCTTTGCTAGGGGAGGCTATGGGCAAAGTAACACGCCTTTGTCAAAACACAAAAACAGGATAAACAAAAGGCATGACAAGACACCCATGACAACCAAAGAAGGGGACTTTCGGCGACCAATTGTTGGGACTTCATGAAGATCCAACGCTCCAGCCAACCTTTATCAAATATCTGCTCGCCTAAGATCAAGGTGAAGACCTAAGACGAGGGGTCAAGGTGAAGAACACATCCTTCTTCTTGGCCAAATAGTACGATGACAACAAATTCGCAATGGTAAATCGCAAGTTTTCCCTCTGACGAGCGAAGGCTTCAAGGAACATGACGATCCACCAGACGTTAAGCATATACTGAGTTTGTGCCACGTCAGAGTAGTGGCACACGTCAGAGTAGGAGGCATTCGCCATAGCGAAAGACTTCTACAAACATGCTTGTCCACCCCTAAACAAGTGTGCTCACAGACTCTTCAACAGTAGGGATCCTAACTTCTACTGTGAAAGAGCTATGTAATTACTACGAAGGTTGTTTAGTTCATCCTTCGATAGGAAGGCTTAAGAAGGTATAGGCATGCGGTGCCCTCTCTTGTGTGCCGCATAAGGGGTTGAGCAACCTCCTCCCCGATCAATAGAGGGCATGGATGAACTATCACCCCTAAAGCTTGACTGAACAAGAAAACTCTTTGTCGATGCATTGGAATTAGTGGGGGTATCTGATATGATCAGAAGAAAGAAGGCCGTGTGAGATTCAACAGAGCAAGAGTAGAAGTCGTGGAAAGTATAACGTAAGAAAATGAAGAAAGAACGAAAATGATGGGCCGGGAGACAAAAGACATAGCTGGCACCCGTTTGTGCAAAATCTGGGGGGTTATGCATTTAAGAAGAAAGTTCAAGGCATCAACAATACAAACGAGAATTGAAGGGTTGATATCTGACGTAAAGATGAAGAGAATATAATATAAAAAACAGCTGAGTGCATATTTCTAATTTATGGCTTGGAGTATGGTACAATGAGCAATTTAGAGTACAGAGAGAGGTCAGAGGAAGAAGAAAATAAGTTCGTCCCTAAGAAGTTGAAGTCCTTTTTCCCTACAGATAGATAAAATCTTGATTCGCTGGCCGTTTGACGGTTGTGGTGTTGCTAAGAAGATCTAGGCAGCATGGGTACTGAATCTGTGGATCACAACTGCTTGGTTCGACACCTGCGGGGAACTTGAGACAGTCGTGGGCAAGCAGATGGACGCTTGTGTCGCTGGGAGCATGCGGTCGCTTTTTTTGGTCGTAGGCGTGGAGCCTCTTGTGAGTCTTGGTGCTGGAACCGTAACTGGGCCTCGCACTGGACTGTCCATGTCAATTGGGCTAAGGCTTAATTGAGCCCAAAGTTATAATGCTCAGCACTACTGAGCAATGGTCTCACAGACCTTGTCAGCCAACCGATTTCTACGTTGCCTCACATGACATACAACCGTCAGTACCCTCGCGTCGTCTAACCCTAAGACGGACAGGACAATGGACAACATAGTTTTACTATAGGGGGGAATTAGCAAGCTTCAGTAGCAGATAAAAGTGTCTCTCCTCCTTGGTTGTGCCCAAGATGTTCTAGATACTCTCATCGCTGACCCCATCGAGTCTATCTTTACTAGGGGAGGCTGTGGGCAAAGTAACACACCATCATTAGAACACAAAAATAGGATAAACGAAAGGCATGACGAGACACCCTTGGCATTCCATGACAATCAGAGAGGGGGACCTTCAGCGACTAATTGTTGGGACCTCACGAAGACCCGACGCTCCAGCCAACCTTTATCAAGGCGAAGACCTAAGACGAGGGGTCAAGGTGAAGAACACATCCTTCTTCTTGGCCAAATAGTACGATGACAACAAATCCGCAATGGTAAATCCCAAGTATTCCCCTCTGACGAGCGAAGGCCTCAAGGAACATGACGATCCACCAGACGTTAGGCATATACTGAGCTGGTGCCACGTCAGAGTAGTGTCACAAGTCACACTTCAGAGGAAGAGGAATGCATTCGCCATAGAGAAAGACTTCTACAAACATGCTCGTCCACCCCTAAACAAGTGTGCTCACAAACTCTTCAACAGTAGGGATCCTAACTTCTACTGTGAAAGTGCTACGTAATTACTAGGAAAGCTGTTTAGTTAATCCTTCGATAAGAAGGCTTAAGAAGGTATAGGCATGCGGTGCCCTCTCTTGTGTGCCGCATAAGGGGTTGAGCAACCTCCTCCCCGATCAATAGAGGGCATGGATGAATTATCACCCCTAAAGCTTGACTGAACAAGAAAACTCTTTGTCGATGCATTGGAATTAGTGGGGGTATCAGACATGATCAGAAGAAAGAAGGCCATGTGAGATTCAACAGAGCAAGAGTAGAAGTCGTGGAAAGATATAACGCAAGAAAATGAAGAAAGAATGAAAATGATGGGTCGGGAGACAAAAGACATAGCTGGCACCCGTTTGTGCAAAATCTAGGGGGTTATGCATTTAAGAAGAAAGTTCAAGACATCAACAATACAAATGAGAATTGAAGGGTTGATATTTGAGGCAAAGATGAAGAGAATATAATATAAAAAATAGCTGAGTGTATATTTCTAATTTATGGCTTGGAGTATGGTACAATGAGCAATTCTGAGTACAAAGGAGGTCAGAGGAAGAAGAAAATAAGTTCGTCCCTAAGAAGTAGAAGTCCTTTTTCCCTACAGCTTGGCAAAATAAATAGATAAAATCTTGATTCGCTGGCCGTTTGACGGTTGTGGTGTTGCTAAATCTATGGATCATAACTGCTTGGTCTGACACCTGCTGCAAGCAGATGGACGCTTGTGTCGCTGGGAGCATGCAGTCGCTTTTTTTGGTCATAGGCGTGGAGCCTCTTATGAGTCTTGGTGCTGGAACCGTAACTGAGCCTTACACTGGACCGTCCATGTCAATTGGGCTGAGGCTTAATTGAGCCCAAAGTTATTTTTTGGGCATACAATAATCCCTCACTCTTCCTGTCCTTGGCATGTGGACAGGTATAGTATGGAATACGGTGTCGTTAGGCTTTGGGCAGGTACACGAGACAGTTCACTTCTTACATAGACGTGGCGTTGTCTGGATCGTTCATAACTCTTGGGATCGGATGATTGGGTTCAAATCAGCGCAACCTTCGAGAGTGAAATGATGAGGCACGGCATCTGCAGGTGTTCAGACGTTTCCCGCGATTTCCACCCTTTGGTCTTCCATAACTTGATCTTTGGCCTTCTTTTCATTTCTTCACTGCAATCTTTCATTCTTGGTGCATACTTTTCTCTTCTCGATTCCTTCTTGCTGTCTTTATCTTCTTCATATCAAAATCATGTTTGGCACCCCCTTCGACTCTGATGCATCTGTAGGGAGTTTCCCACTCTGGGAGAGTTCGGTAGATGGCAGTTTGCAAACAACTTCCCTTAACCAAGAGTCAGGGGGAGAGGAAGACCTACCCAATCTTGCCTCTCAAGGATGGACTGCAAGCACGCCTGCATATATGCTTCAATCTTGCAGTCTCCCCAGCTTCAGGGACCCTCGCCTCAGTGGAGGAGATGCAAGGATAGTTGCCTCGAAGGCTTTGGAACTCGGCCTCTGAGACAAGATTGGGCAGGAGCTGTACGTGCGGCAGTGCTTGCCCGCGTACGGTGGACCATAGGCTGAGCCTCTTCCTCTCCCCTTGACTTTTGGTTAAGGGAAGTTGTTGGTGAACTGCCATCTACCGAACTCTCCTAGAGTAGGAAACTCCCTACAGATGCATCAGAGTCGGAGTGGGTACTAGACATGATTTTGATATGAAGAAGATAAAGACAGTAAGAAGGAATCGAGAAGAAAAAAGTATACACCAAGAACGAAAGATTGCAGTGAAAAAATGAAAAGAAGAAGGCCAAAGATCAAGTTATGGAAGACCAAAGGGAAATGTCTGAACACCTGCGGACGCCGTGCCTCATCATTTCACTCTCGAAGGGCGCGCTGATTTGAACCCAATCATCCGATCCCAAGAGTTATGAACGATCCAGACAACGCCACGTCTATGTAAGAAGTGAACTATCTCTTGTACCTGCCCAAAGCCTAATGACACCGTATTCCATACTATTCCTGTCCACGTGCCAGTGACAGGAAGAGTGGGGGATTATTGTATGCCCCAAAAATGACTTTGGGCTCAATTAAGCCTCAAACCAATTGACATGAACGGTCCAATGCGAGGCCCAATGACAGTCCCAGTGACCAAGACTCACAAGAGGCTCCACGCCTACGACCAAAGCCAGCGACCGCATGCTCCCAGCAACATAAGCATCCATCTGCTCGCCCATGACCATCTCAAGTTCCCCGCAAGTGTCAGACCAAGCAGTTGCGATCCACGGATTCAGCACCCACGCTGCCTAGATCCTCGAAGCAACACCACAACCGTCCAATGGCTAACAAATCAAGAATTTATCTATTTATTTTGCTAAGCTGAAGGGAAAAGGGACTTCTGCTTCTTGAGGACAAACTTATTTTCTTCTTCTTCTCCTTCCTCTGACCTCTATGTACTCAAAATTGCTCACTGTACCCTACTCCAAGCCATAAATCAGAAATACGCACTTAGCTTTTTTTCATATTATATTCTCTTCATCTTTGTGTTAGATATCAACAGGCACCAACTCCATCTTTTGTCTCCCAGCCCATCATTTTCGTTCTTTCTTCAGTTTCTTGCGTTCTATCTTTCCATGACTTCTACTCTTGCTCTGTTGAATCTCACCTGGCCTTTTTTCTTTCGATCATGTCTGATACCCCCAACTAATTCCAATACATCAACAAAGAGTTTTCCTATTCAATTGAGCTTTATGGGTTATAGTTCATCCATGCTCTCTTGTGTGCCGCATAAGGGGTTGAGGGGGCACCACATGCCTATACCTCCTCAAGCCTACATATTAGAGGATGACAATAGAAGTTAGGATCCCTACTGTCGATGAGTCTGTGAGCACACTTGTTTAGGAGTGGACGGGCATGTTTGTGGAAGTCTTTCGCTATGGATTCCTCTGCCTCTGAAGTGTGACTTGTGCCACTACTCCGACGTGGCACCAGCTTAATATATGCCTAACATCTAGTGGTCATCATGTTCCTTGAGGCATTTACTCGTTAAAGGGAAAACTTGCGATTTACCATTGCGGATTTGTTGTCCTCATATTATTTGGCCAAAAAGAAGGATGTGTTCTTCACCTCGACCCCTCGTCTTAGGTCTTCGCCTTAATAAAGGTTGGCTGGAGCGTCGGGTCTTCGTGAGGTCCCAACAATTGGTCGCTGAAGGTCCCCCTCTCTCATTGTCATGGAATGCCAAGGGTGTCTCGTCATGCCTTTCGTTTATCCTATTTTTGTGTTCTAACTATGGTGTGTTACTTTGCCCACAGCCTCCCCTAGTAAAGATAGACTCGATGGGGTCAGCGATGAGAGTATCTAGACCATCTTGGGTACAACCAAGGAGGAGAGACACTTTTATCTGCTACTGAAGCTTGCCAATTCCCCCTATAGTAAAACTAAACCCTAAACCCTATAGTAAAACTATGTTGTCCATTGTCCTGTCCGTCTTAGGGTTAGACGACGCGAGGGTACTGACGGTTATATGTCATGTGAGGCAACGTAGAAATCGGTTGCCTGACAAGGTCTGTGAGACCATTGCTCAGTAGTGAAAGTAGATCGGACACAAGCCTTGGACAAGAGACATGCATTGCAATGATGCCAACCCTCTCACCGATGACGATGAGCCCTAACAACGAACATTCAGTCTAACAAGGCAGCATGGCTAAACAAGATGTTGATCTACTTGTTGATTGTTGACAAGGCTAATTAGATGGCAACACCTTGGACAACACCTTCACTACTGAGCAATGGTCCCACAGACTTTGTCAGCCAACATATTTATACACCATCTCAGATGACATACAACCATCATTACGCTCACGTCAGCTAGCCTTAAGACAGACAGGACAATAAATAGCATGATTTTACCATAAGGGGAACTGACAAGCTTTAGTAGCAGGAAAAAGTCCCTCTCCTCCTTAGTTGTGCCCAAGACGATCTGGATATTCTCATCATTGACCCCATCGAGTTTGTCTTTACTAGGGGAGGTTGCCGACAAAGTAACACACCATAATCAGAACATAGAAACGCATGACGAGACACTTACCCTTGGCTTTCCACGACGATCGGAGAGGAGGCCCTTCGGTGACCAATTGTTAGGACCTTACGAAGACCCAACGCTCCAGCCACCCTCTATCATTTATTTGCTCGCCCAAGATCTTTGCGAAGATCCAAGACGAGAGGTCAAGGTGAAGAACCCATCCTTTTTCTTACGAGGACAGCAAATCCGCAATGGTAAATTGCAAGTTTTCCCTCTGACGAGCGAAGGCCTCAAGGAACATGACAATCCACCAGACGTTAGGCATCAACTGGCTGATGCCACATCAGAGGGCGCAAGTCACACTTCAAAGGCAAAGGAATGCATTCGCCATAGCAAAAGACTTCCACGAACATGCTTGTCCACCCCTAAATGGGCGTGCTCACAGATTCACCGACAACAGGAATCATAACTTCTACTGTGGAAAGTGTGACATAATTGCTATGAAGGTTGTTCAGTTCATCCTCTGATATGCAAGCTTGAGGAGGCATAGGCATGTTGTGCCCCCTCTTGTGCACCGCACGAGGGGTTAAGCAACCTCGTCTCCCTCAAACTCACAATCAATGGAGGGCGTGGATGAATTGTCACCATAGAGTTTAACTGAACAGGAAAACTTTTTGTCGATGCGTCGGAATCAGTGGGGGTACGAGACATGATTAGAAGAAAGAAGGTTAGGTGAGATTCAATAGAGCAAGAGTAGAAGTTGTGGAAAACAAGAACGCAAAAAAATGAAGAAAGAACGAAAATGAAAGGCCGGAAGATGAAAAATGAAAGATGAAAAGATAGAGTTACGGGAAAAGATACCTTCCAGGCTGCAAACGCCACACCCCATCATTGCACCCTCGAAGAACATGCCTGTTTGAACCCAACCGCTAGATCCCGAAGGCCACGAACACCCCAGATGACGACACATCACTGACGAGCGTCAGCTTGGTTTATACTCTTCCTGTCCATATGCTATAGACAGGAAGAGTGGGGGATTATTGTATGCTTAAAAAATGACTAGTGCAGCTCAGTCTATGGCCCAACAAATGAGACTAACTCGATACATGGTACACTACCAGTCCCAATGACCAAGCACCTCAGGAGCCCTAGCCCTCACGACCAACATCCAACGATCGCATGCTTGGACAACACAGGGAGCACATCTGCTTGCTCAAGTTCGTCACAAGCACCACATGGATGTCAAACCAGATAATTACGATTCGAGAATCTAACAGCCATGTTCCCTGGATTTCCAGAATAAGTTTAAACAACTCAACGGTCGACAAGTCACTACATCAACTATTTATTTTCATGCTATTCTCATGGTAATGAAATGAACTCATTAAAAAGCATTCTGAAATCAATCTACCCTCCCCGCATTCTACTTACGTGCCTCACGTAATTTCTTCTTTCTGATTATTTTTCCATATTTGAATAGAATTTAAATATTAGAAGAGTGCAAATATTGGATTCAAAATGTCTCTCTATTAACATCTCATACTGTAGACAAGAAATTACCAGTGATGATGATTATAATACTCCTCCACAAGTTGCCTTAGGAAGTTGGAAACACCTGTGTAAAAATATAAAAAAAAATTGTATAAACCAAATGCCCATACTTGATTAAAAAAACAGAGAGAATAAAAAATTATTTTTTTTTTATAACACAACCAGCAACTCGAAAGCAAAAATAGATTCAAAAGATGAAATCACTCCTTGTGAGTGTGGAGCATTAGGATCCATCCAAAAGCTTGAGTACAATGGACCCATCAATTTCATATTTTTTGAATCAACATGTCTGATCGCTTCTTCAGTATGCGGAGAAGCAAGTTCTATAATATACTGCTGCAGAAGTAAATTCCCATTGAATTTAATAATAATCATTCAACAAGCAACAACTCAAAAAATAGAGGCAAAATAAGGGGAAAATCAATTAGTAAACAACGGCAAACTGAGTGAACAGAGGACTTCAATAATCATGCAATATAAAAGAGTTCCCCAAGTGCACATCTTCCATTGTAGTTATTTAAAGAATGGCACTGAATAGTCAACTTCTAGCAGATAGAAGACAACGGACCCTATCAAGGGAGTTAGGGCAAAAAGGAATGCAACACAAAGCAATACTGCAAGAAACATTTAAACAGTGCAAGTAACTTATAAAATACACATAGCCATCATCGATGCTTCCCATCTTGGGCTCCCGATGCAGTGGGTCAAAATACAAGACTTAATGGATATGGAAATACAAGAAAAATTAAAATTGTTAGATAACATGGTAAAAGCTTCAACCTAACATCACAGCATCCATAGTCTGTTCTCGCTAAAACAAATAAAACCCCTACTAATTTGCAGCTTAATTTTCAGCTATGCAGTTTCACCTCCCCACTAATTTTCACATTAAGTGCCGATTCATATAAAATAAAGATTGGTACAGCATTCAAGTGAAAAAATAGATTTAAAATATAAACTTACTCATTGCTTTGGGAATCTCTTGGGAGTGCTAAGCATTATAATCCATCCAGCTTGAGTGCAGTAGACCCATTAATTCCATATTTCTGAATCAACCATTCAAATCTACAAGTTTGATTCCTTCTTCAAGTATGCGGAGAAGGAAGTTCAATAATTTATACACCATTATCCGCTGCACAGGTACATTCGCATTTAATCTAATAATCACTTAACGAGCCAACAGCTAGAATATTGGTCGTACAAGAAGGAAAAATCAATCGGTATACATCAAAGGCAAACTCAATATACAGATGACTTCAAATATCGTGCAATAAAAACAGAGTCCCCCTAAAGTGCACAACTTCAATTGTAGAACCAAAATCACACAAATCACATAGAGGACTACCATTGTATTTTAAAGAATGACACGGCATAGACAACTTTACGTGATAAAAGACAGCATACCCTCATAAGGGAGTCAAGGCAAAAGGAAGGCATCACAAAGTAATACTGCAAAAAGCCTTTAAATGATGTAAGGCACTCACAAAATACACCCAACCATCATCGATGCCTCCCACCTTCTTCAGTTCCATGGGTAGTCAGACAAAATACGTGACTTAATGGGCCCACCATGTAACCATCAAAATGCTGCAAATAACAGGGCAAAAATTAAACTTTAGACAGCATGATAAAAGCTTCAACCTAAGATCACAACATCCATAATATGTTCTCACTAAAAGCATAAAATTCCTACCACATAATTATACTAAAGTAACATGTCATATTGTACAGCATTAGGAACCATGAAGGATACTATACAAATGAATCAAAGTTAGTGATATCGTATTCGTGTTCCTCTTCCACTCCAGCCCCAAGAACCACCACTTCTCCCACCACAAGTAAATCCTTGCAGTGCTCCATTAGCATGTTGATTTTTAAAACCACCATCACCCCAACCTTTCTATAATGCAATACTGTTGGATTCGTTGGTGGAAGTGGCAAGTCGTTTTGCTCTACAAGATGAATGGAAAATAACATATAATTGCTCAATTTCAATCATTTATTGTTATTC
>QFDD01003002.1:0-24101 GCA_006871305.1 Vachellia collinsii | reverse complement strand
GACTCCTAATAAGTAATTGCCTACTTTCTCTGCTTTCCGTCTCATTCCCTCTGCTTCATTACTGGCTTCGACTTCTTCCCATTACTGTTATTATTACAATCAATTTCTTCTTCCATCATTTTCACCTCTCAGACATGGCTGAAAAGGCACACTTGCTTTGGTGGAGGACGACCTTGCTACGTGAGCCGTTCTTGTGATCAATACTTCAACGAAGACAACGCAACAGGGTGCACAATAATGTGAGCAAAAAGGCTTATTGATGTGGCCTTGGACGGAAAATAATGAAAATGGTACGTTCTTTTACATAAAAGTGGATCCTCATGTGTCTAAGTTTGGAGAGGGATTTCAAAGATACCAAGAGTATTACTTTTTATTTGTATTCTGATAGTACTACTTACTTCTGGTCCTTAATATAAGAAATAGATAATAATTCACTCTGATTCTAATTATAAGATCTTAATCAATTTTATATTCTAAATTTATAATTTTTTTTCCAAAAAATTCCTATTTTTTGTATATATAGTGAGGGCTGGGTTCCATCAAGGGGCAATTTTTATGTAGAAATTAACAAGGATGTTGCCAACAAGTTGTTGGTTGATGTGGTAGTAAGCACTTGGTGGTAACTTGTTAATCCACCAAAAATTAACGAGGATATTTTAGATAAGGAAATCAATTTATTATAAATAACAAACTTAATTTTTTTATTTTCCAAAAAATAATTATATTGTTTTATATTAAGGAGTTGAAGAGTTGATATACAGTATTTATTACAAAAAAGGAAAAAGGATTACTATTACTTGTGATTGAGGTTTGATATATTTTTTTGCCGATGGAAAGGAAATTCATTAATACTAAACTACAAGGGCTAAACAAAACTGAATCAGCCATGATTATCGAAGTTAAGGCCGAGATCCTTCTTTATCAACTTCCTCGAAATAGTAGGAGCGGACACAACCCCATTAGCAAAGTTTTTGCAAACCAATCTACTACTAAGTTTGCTTTCCAAAAGGAGGCTGCCATGATAGAGGTTTGATACATATGATTGTGATTCATTCTATTGTTAGGAGCAAATCAATTTGTTAGATCACTAAAATTATGTAGCATAATAGTGCAAGCCCTAGGTCGATCTCTTGATAGCTATGTTCTTTATATTTTAATTTTCTCAAATGTCAAATTAATTATCAATAAGCTCTTGAATGATTAAGCACATCATATTTATTTATTCTAAATTCTATTTGTTACTGAATAAAAGAATAACAATGAGAACTAAAATAAATTAATTAATGTCAATATATATTCCCTAGGAGTGGAGATTATACCGTTATTGCCTTTCTAATTTTATGAATCTTTTGTATCTTTTGTATCAGTAAACCAATCATCTTCTCACATTATTTAACAACCAGATAAGCATTGAAGGCCATGGCGGACGAAGGTGAAGGTAAAATCGGAAATGAGACGGTGAGAGTGAGGTGGATCTGAAAGGGACGAAAGGGACGAAGGAGTCAGAATGAGTTGATGGTGACAAAAAGAGAGTGACCCAACGGATGAGGTGAAGGGGGAAGAGTTAAGAGTTGTGGAGTCGCTCAAGAGAAAAATCAGTTAATGTACGGGAAGAGGGTGATACGATGAAATGAGATGAAGGGATGGGAAGGGACAAGAGTGGAGTGTATGAGTTGAAAAATGAAGTCACGGGTCCCCCCTGGAAAAGAGTGAGTGGAAGAGTCAAAAGTGGTAAAGTGAATATGAATAAAAAAATGCAATCACTTCTTGATTTCCTCCGAGGATGCTTCTTCAAGCCAAAAGAATTTGTTTCTTGTTTGCTTCCAGCTCATCGTTTAGTTGCTTTCCAACTGAGTCACTGTTCGATTTCTATTTGTTTGCTACTCCCAAAAGCCAAAACGCAACACTCCCTTCTTTTATTTTTATTTTTATTTTTATTTTTACCTGCATGTTAAATCCAAATATAATGTAATACCAACTAATCAAAAATAATAGATACTTGGAGAATTTTTAAGGGGTGATAAAAAAATCTTAATTTATCAATTAATGTATAAAATCATTCTTTAACACTTTTAACTTCTAATTAATACAATTAAACTCAAATGAAGTGTTATTATAAGTTTAATATTGTATATATTTTCTCACACAAAATATGATTCTATCAGATTGCTAAATGAAACAAAATTTGACAGTGATGTGAGTGCTTTAATTTGTAATTTTCAAAAGTATCCATAATACGTTTATATCATAAAGCTTTTTTTTTTTGCGACATATCCTAAAGCCTTTACGGGTTTGGTGTAAAAAGAAATATATAAGCCAGTTGATGGTTATATATTGGGAGAATTACTATAAAGTCTCATGTAAGAGAATTAATATCATAAAGGTTCCATTACAACTCAAGCAACTATATTAACAACTCAAGTTACTCATATTAACAACTTCTTATAACCTTTCTGATATTAATTCTTTTGCATGAGACTTTATAATAATTTTCCCTTATATATTTGTCCATGTCATGTTGAAATATTTATAGATTTGTGAAAGGTAATGATCGCAGCTTTTCACAACCCCTGGCATGTCCTTTTAAATTAATTATAGGATTGTTTGTAATCGTCAATAATTTTACCGAATTATAGGATTGTTTGTCGTGCGGGCTATAAATGCCTCCACTCACTCAGCGCCTCTTCTCTCCAATTCACAGAGGAGCGAAGCTGGATTTTCTTTGGTCATCCCATAGTTTTGTTTGAATAATTTATATAGCTAAAATCTTTTCTTTTCAATATATATATATATTTTATAAAAGTTGATCTATTTATTTTTATCTTTTTAATAGTAGTAATTTTATTCTAATTAAAGAAAATTTTTATAACTAATAGTTCGAAAAGTTTTGAATTTTGACAGTGTAAGCTCAGAGTAATATAGAGGGATTTTAGTTAATGAGTTTAAGTAGTTTAGATTTTTTATTTAGTCATTTTATTAATTTACAATAAATTATTTTAGAAAAATATTTAATAATTCATATTTTATAACTGTTTGGGTAATTAAAATTTTATTAAATAATTTATTTGGACCATTGGGAGTAATATTAGTATTTTAAATAGTTTAGATTATTGGAAAATTTAAGGTTTATTAAATAATGAATTTTATGTTGAAGATCTAAATTATTAATTTTGGATTTTGTAAAATATTATGTATTTGGTGTTAAATTATAATTCAAATAAATTATTTGAGTTATGAAAAGTGCATAATTTTAGTGAGAATAAATAATTGAGATTTGAGTATGAAATTATAATTTTTGGATAATTAATTCAAAACTTTTAAATTAATTAAGAATGTTAATTATGTAAATTGTGTATTTAATTTGTGATTACATTATTATGTAGATTGGTGTATGCAATTTAAAATTGTGAAAAATACTCTTGGCTTCTAAAGTATCAAAGATAAGTTTGGAGTTGAGGCAACTGGGCTTAATTTATTTTATATGCACTTTATGGATTGTAAGGTGTTTTTGAATCCTTACTTTATTTTATTATATTTATATGTGTTTGTGAAAAATATGCATATGTTTGAATATTAAATATATTAGTGAAGCAGTGAATTTTCCAACATGTATATCTATGAGTTGTGATTATGAATAATATTGCTGTTGGGATGATTGTGACTTATGTGGAATATTATTTGTTGTGGGATGTTGATAAAGATATGTGTGTGTGTGTGTATTATACTGAATATATTGCATTGTGTTATATGATATATGGGGTTATGTGGAAGAGATGTGGTTGAATTGTGTGCTATTAGCTCTCTTATTCTTGGCTCAAATTTGAGTTGAGTGTTTTGGGAGAATACCTTTTTGTTATGGTATATTTGATGATGACATGGAAGGGAACAGTATTCTTGAAGTGACTGGCTAATCTTGGCCCGATATACTAGTACTGATAGGTTGTACTATGTAATATCCTCATTTTCTATTAACTGAGGATAGGGCTAATGAGGGGCTACAGAGTAATTAAGGGTCTGAAAAGTGGATAGAAGTATGACAATGTAAGGGCAAAATGGTCAATTTGGGAAAAGTCAATGATATTTTGATAATTTTGTCCAAAATACTAGAAAATGACCTTGGGCACCGGAAGGTAGAAAAAAAGTCATTGGTTAGTAATTGAAGCTTATATAAGGTTAAATGGATAAAAATACCCTTCACAGGAAATTTTTACAGTAATTAATGTTTTGGCTATTTAATGAGCTTTTAGCCAAATAATATTATTTAAATTGTCCAGAGGCCTCATAAATATAATGTTAAGGTGCTTAAAAATAGTTTTTGGAGCGCCCTAATTTCTAAAATTATTTTCAGTAGAAAGTTAGAATTAGTTTGCCAGAGTGGCAGAATGAAATACTGAAAATCGCTTGATTAGGTTTTTCGGAAGAAAATTAATTAAGGGCATTTTCTAAATGAGTTTTGAGGAAAGAAAAATTCTGTAATGAGCTTGTGAATTATGGAAATTTTTAAGGGTTTGATATAGCCTTAGTGATATGAAAATTCCTGAAACGCATTTTCGGTAGTCCAAAATCTGATAAAGTAAGGGTATTTTGGGTAAAAGAAGATTGTGGGGATGGTAATGAGACACTTGTCATCTTCTTATTAAAGATAAAGAGAAAAGAGAATATATTTAGCCAAATAGAAGATTTTATCAGTGTAAAATTGTTCTAACAGTATAAGTGGGCCCCACATGACTTAACTTACATGCCATCAGATTTTTATAAGTCTTCCTTTACTCCATTTTCTACCCCCGGTTCATGCCAAACTAGAGAAAAGAGAGGGAGAGGTAGTGGAGAAGAGGAAGCATAAGAGGAAGATGAATTCAAGCTCAAATCAAAGGTAAGTAATTGTTTTAAGTTTGATTCTTCCTATAGAATTCATTTATGATCTCTACTCTTCCATTTAATTGGTTTAGATTTGTTGATGAATGGTTGAGTGGTCTATTTTGATGATCAGGGTTTGTGAGAGAAACAAAAAAAATGTAAGAATCACAAGTAATAAGTAGTACAAATCAACTCTATACATGTTTTGTAACATGTTGCTATTATGTTTGAGTTGATTTGAGTTTGTTATGAGATATTGGTATTGAAACTTAACCATTGTGGCTGACTGAAAATGAGAGGGCATGATTATGCATACCTTGATGCTATTAAATGGTCAGAGAATGGTGTAAGAGTGGAATTACGCATGTTTATACAAATAAATCTTGCAAAATTCTATTCCTCCCATTTTTGGTAAATTTCGTGCAGCTGAGGTTCAAGGGGGGAGGAGGATTATTTTTAGTGTTTTGATGCCTCCATTGGTTTCAAAAGGCATAATTGTGTAAGGTAGAAGCTCAAGCACAATTTTGGAAGCATTAAAAATACAAGTAGCCAAGTTAGAAATCAAGGTTGAGGTTGAGAGTGCGAAGTGTTATAATGCACTAAATAATGTCAATTCATTGATGTTGGGCACCCTATGACATGTGTATGAGTATTAAATCGCCAAGAGGAAGGCCAAATTCAAGTGGAAGCCACTCCAAGTTCATTGGGAAAGTTAAAGCTTTAAGATAATAAAACTTCTAACTTTTACATCCGCATTGCATTTGATTATTGTATATGTATATGACCATGTTTGATTTGTGGTTGTAATCACATAACATGTAAATCCTTACTTGTGAGTATGCATGGTTGTAGCTATGCTTTGATTGCCTTGGCCTTCTGCAAATATGTTAGATTAAGGTATTGTTGTTCATGTCATGACATATTAATTTGTATTCAATTAGTCATGCATATTGATGTTCTTGGTAGAAATATTTACTACTGAGATTTTTTTGAAATCTTATCCTTTCCAATGATAAACAATATGCACAAGTTCCAAAAGCAAAGGAAAAGAGGTGCAAGAGTAAGTGGAGATGGCTTCATGAAGATGACTATTTTGCACATGTTGTATTGTATGTATATGTGCATAACTATGAATTTGTGGATAAATATAATTAAACCCTTACACTAAGTCATTTTCATGTTATGTGATATAATAATGTGAATTGTGGTGTGAAATGCACAAAAAAAATGAAAATGAGCATGCAACTTGGCAATAAAGAGTCCAAATCCCACCATTGTGACAAAAGAGGATAAAATGAGCAAATGAAATCCAATGGTCATGGAATTTTGCATGCAAATTGATCTTGTCATAAGCTTTCTAACGAGTCCTAGTTTACTTAATTTGGACTTGTGTGTAAAAAGGTATGATATTTCCAACTTCTATTGAAAAACCAGTTTTTTCATTAGTAGAAGTTGGCCATGATGTAGAATAAGTTTGTCGTGGTGAAGTAGTCACAAGAGGAAAAATCCTCTCAGATTTTAGAAGTTCATAGCGATGAAGTTTAGTTTTTAGGACCAAATGAACATTAATTTTGATGACTCAAATCATTTTTAAACGAGCAATAATTTGATTCAAGAGGTATTTTGCCC
Organism: Vachellia collinsii; assembly: GCA_006871305.1. Classification (NCBI taxonomy): domain Eukaryota; kingdom Viridiplantae; phylum Streptophyta; class Magnoliopsida; order Fabales; family Fabaceae; genus Vachellia; species Vachellia collinsii. The sequence goes on along the minus strand of QFDD01003002.1, from coordinate 17,615 downwards.
TTATAAGGAAATAAGCTTTAATTAGAGACTTGAATCACTTGGTTTTAAATTTCCTATAATTAGTTGTAAATTTTCAAAGTTGGGCCAACATGATAAGTTTCTAAATGAATAGTAACCAAAGTGAGTTTTTGAAATTCACATAGATAACTAATTTTAGCTTTGGAAATGGCCTCAAGTGATTTAGATGAAGTCTCTAAAGTGTGCTAAAGCGAGATAAGAGAGGGTGCTACATACCACGTCCAGAAGATATAAGGGAGAGCAAGTTGAATGAGTGGGGATGAGCTTAATTATTGAAAATATTATGTATTATTTTATTGTTGAAATTTTTAATGTAACTATTGATAAACCTGCTTGTCTTACTTACATTCATTTCTTGAATATTTTATAAATTGATTTTGGTTACAGGGACAAAATGTCTCACCCCATAGTTTTAACATTTTTTAGGCAAGACCCTTTATCCAATTTGTGGCCCAGGAAAGTAGATAGATGCATAAGTGTTTGTAGCATTATAAGCCTCTGGAAATTTTGGAATTGTATTATTTATATATTGCCATCATATGATCATTATATTTTGATATACTTTTATTTTATTTTGGAAATGATAGTTGTGTGTATCTAAATCCATATGTTTGAATTACAATGAGAAAGAATGAAGACTAGTGGATTGGGTTCTAACCCCATGTTGATGGTACTCTTAGTCTTATGTATGAGGCAGTGATGAAGAATGGAGACTAATGGATTGATTTACAAACATTATGTTGATTGTACCCCTTAGTCTTATATATGGGTTTATCTCAGTTGATTCAGTGATGTTGTGCCTTGAATCCCAGTGTGTTAATTTTAAAGATGAGACATAAAGTTTTTGAAAGTGATAAACAATTTCGATTATAACCTTGGTTATTAATAATATTGAATTAGGTTAGATGCCTCGTTTAGTAGAAAGATTTTTCACAGAATATGCACAAATTAAGTTTTATTTTTCCCTTAAAAAAAGAGGGACCATCTTGAAGCTTGTGGGGAAAAATCTTGAAAGAAAAACCTAAATTGCAAGTCTGCAATTGCAAGCTTTGCAAGAGTAGTGGTGATTGAAGACTTAACTTGAGTTGAGCCAGCGACAATGTCATCGACTCTACTAGAGGTGACTTGGGTTGCCCACGAGGAGGTGGAGCAGCTTAAGCATCTAATTGTGAAAGACTTTCAAAATGAGCCCATGTCCAATAAGGATCGCTTGTTTTAGAGTCACCGTATACGAAATATGATCGATACTACTATTTTTACCACTAAAAAGTTCGTAAGTTGGTTCTCTCAACTTTGAATTTCAGCTCTTTTTTTGCTCCTTGATAAGAATTCATTTTAGGTTAGTGCAAAATAAATGCTTAGATGATAAATTTAAAAAAATTGAAAATCTTTTACTCTGTGTTTCTGAAGTGAAAGAAATCTTAGCTTGATATTAAAAAATCGAAGTAGTTACTTAGCTTAGTTGATGGGAACTGACCATAAGATTACATTCAGGAAGAGGGGATGACATTTTCAATCTCTTAATGTTGGAGTTTTTTTTTGTATGACCAATTATGTTTCAAATAAATGAGTTTCGGTTAATTAAGATCCAAACTATAATTTATTTTTCATTTCCTTGTGTTCTATTTGTCCTTTGGACTGATGGTTGTAATCTCTCAGTCCTCTTTATTTTAATTTACTTCTCATTTATCTTATCTTGTGAATATAAAAAAAAGATGATAGCTGATTTCCCTTTTTTGTTTTTCAGATTAGTATCTACGAAGGTAATGACAATGCAAGGAAGGATGAAATTGCTACACTGGGGGGTCAAACTGCAACTAAGACAAATGTGTTTAGTGTCGTTTATGATAGACTGAAAGAGGTAATTCATTCTTCTGATGTTTACAACTTTACATATGTAAAAGCTTTGTAGTAGAAAGAGGAGAGATGCATTTTTTTGACTCAGAAGTTGTATACTATCTCCATACAATATCATTGACCATCTCTTTTATCTTCGCTTCACATCATGGACAAAAAAACAAGACCTCCTTTTGAAGCTAAATCAACATACCCCTATCCTCATGAATAAAAGTTAATTTAGGTATTAGTCTATAGTACATAAATGTCGTGACTCAAATCATGTCATCATTGTGAGATGTTATTCTGCGATGATTTGTAAATATTTTTAGGGGTGCACAAAGACCGGGTTGGACTGGGTTAGGGGTTAACCCGGAGTTCGGTCTTGAAGAAGGACCGAGCTAGTCCTTGTGGTCTGAGGACCGGTCCAGTCCGATGTAGCCCAAGGCCAAGACTGAGTTGGACTTGGTCCACCCGGTTACTGGACTAGTCCAGGTGGTTTTTTTTTCTCTCCTGAAACTTGATGAAAGGCCTATTTCGTTGCCAAAAAGAAAAAGAAAAGCCTACTTTGTTGGGCTAGAAATGGATAAAAAAAACAGCAATACAACTTGAATCCATACTTTTACCACACCCATAAAGTACCCCCAAAAAAAATTAGGTATCTAATGAATTAAAAAAAAACTCATAACACCCCCACCACAAGTAAATTCTTCCTACGATTTTTAATTAAGAGACAACAATTGAGACTTTTTACCTTACCATATTATATGCAAGGTGAGAACTGAGAGCCTGAGACAGCAAGTGAGCAAGGGAGAGAAACATGATTTCAGCATACAAACTGTCATTGATCAAGGGACTATTAAACAACATAATTGAAGTACATAATAAGCATGATTTTGATCATCATTAGTCATTGAGTGTACATACAAGAATTTGCCATTAACATATATGAACCTATACCAGTCAAATGGTATTAACTCCACAGCCTATACAAAAAACCATCAGAGTCATTAGACAACTATACAGCAATCCCAAGCTACTAAGTACTAATTATCATGAGGCAACTATTGTACCAACCAAAAAAATCCAAAATCAACCATAATATTATCAATATGCATAGGTAATTGCAGGGAGCCAAACCATCATGAAACAAACACATGATAATAATAATATTTGTCTGAAATATCTATAATTGAAATGCTGAAAGTCATATATCCTCTCCAACAACACTGGAATGATTTGAAAAGTATATAAGATATATGTAGTCAATGACATTTCAACACAACACACGATATGAAATCATTACATACAAAACTAAATTTTATTTGAAAATTTATATTAAATATAAGTAATCAGTAGCAACACGAGATGTACCAATCTTCACCACACTATCTATCTCTTGGAAGTTATCAAACTCTTGAAGTGCATATGCAAATTTAGATACAGATTGGCCAGGAAGTAGCCAATTCTGGGCACATATGAGTGGTTTAGTCATCAATGGTGATAATGAACTCCTATAAGAGTCCACTACATGTCCTCTTGTACTGAAGGCCGATGCCAAAGCAACTGTAGACACTGGCACGGCCAAGACATCACATGCCATCTTAGAAAGAACTTTATATTTGCCAGAATTATTCTTCCACCATGCTAATATATCAAACTCATCATCAATAGAAGTGTCATCATCTAAATTAGATGAAAGATATTTATCTAATTCTGATTATGGGTCTAATGAAGTTTTCTATTTTTGATAAGCTAACCAACTTTGACCTGGATCTTTTCCTTGGCCTTGCATCATTGTTGATGTTGATGATCATGGTGCAGAAGAAGCATTGCTTGAAGTACTACTACTTGCTTGGGTAGCACAATAGTCATAAAACATGTTATACAAAACATCTTTAATCTTCACTTTCATAGCCATGCAAGCATCTGCATCATGAAAAAGTTGCTCAAATATATGATTCACATAAACAAGCTTGTAGCGAGGATCCACAATCACAGCTATAATTAGCAGAGGATTCATATTCTCTGTTTGACCCTAATATTTTTCATATTTGTTTTTCATACTAATGGACATCTCCATGAACAAAGGATTAGCATTCACAATGTTTTCTTCTAACAACTTGTGAATTAGAGCAATTTGGTGGAAGCAAGTGTTAGAAGTCACATTGAGTGAACTTGAAAATATCAAGGTTATGTCATAGAATACTTTCAAAAACTTGAGGAACATCTTTGCCTTATTCCAATCACTAGTTGTAGGAGGGCCATGTTTATGAGGACCTTGATCTTCATTCAACAAATTGTCTTCTTCATTCTTAGAAGCTCTATTAAAGTATGTCCTATAATCATCATCTCCATCTTCCAACCACTCAAAAGCCTTTTGAAACTTCAAGGCAGATTCCAACATCAAGTAAGTTGAGTTCCACCTAGTAGTGATATCAAGACAAATGAGGCTCGAGATGTCTAGTTTCTCTAAGTCAACCATACTTTTGAACTTCTGAAACGAGTGGGAAGAACGGACATATTTAACTGCTTTGCGGATCAAATCAAAGTTATTTCTCAACTCCTTCAACCCATCATTAACCACCAAATTAAGTATATGAGCAGAACATCTAAGATGAAGATAGTCACCCCTACAAACCATACCCTTCCAATTTCTAAACTTCCTTTTCAAATATGATAGGGCAGAATCATTAGATGTTGCATTGTCCATGGCGATAGTAAACACTAACTCTATTCCCCATTATAACAAGCACTTATCAATTGTCTTTCCAACTGTTTCTCCCCTATGATTTTCAATCATGCAAAAATTTAGTATCCTCTTATGTAATCTCCACTCAGGATCAATAAAGTGGCAAGTCAAGCACAAGTAGTTGAAGTTCTGAGTTGATTTCCAACAATCATTTGTTGGACAAACCCGATGTGTAGACTTCTTCAGCACTTGCTTCAATATCTTAATCTCTCCAAGATATAGTTGCCAAACATCTCTAGCAACTATTGTTTGTGAATGGATTTGAAATCTCGGTTCTAGTTCTCTCACAAAGTTCCTAAACCCATGCTTCTCAACTATTCTAAATGGCATCTCATCACAAATCACAAATTCAACCAATGCCCTTCTACATCATTTTTGGTTAAAAACATGAGGGACTAAGCTCCCTCCTTGCCCATCTTGTGTCACATAGTTCACCATGGATTGCTATATTATCGTGTCCACCTTATTTGGGTTCTTCAAGCATTTTGGAATGTGCCTTTTTAAGGATGTTGTCCCATGTTTGTTTGGGTCACAAGCATAAATAGCATTGCAATATTTGCAGGCAACCTTTATTTCTCCATTTGTTTTTTCCACAGGTAACTTTACAAAATGCTCCCAAACTTGTGATTTTGTGCTCTTCTTCTCAGGCTCTTTTCTTTCTCTACTCATATCATCTCCACCAATATCATTTGCTGGATTAGAAGTAGGATCAACAGTGGTAACAATAGGAGGATTTGATACAACAGGATCACCCGTGTCTATTACTTGTGAAGGTAATGGTTGACTATCAGAAGCTGGATTTTCACCCACCATTTCTATTTTTTGACATAAAAAACAGTAAGTTGAAATTGAACTAATCATCATCTAAACATAAATTAAAGTAAGATGAATATAAAGTTTGAAAGTAATACAGACACGTTGATGGTTTAAAAGTAAACTTATACAGAACCAAAATATATATATATAAAGACTTAATGCTGTGAAATGCTAAGGGAACAAAATATATATATATATATATAAAGACTTGATGCTAAGGAGGTGGGTGGGATATGTTAAGTAGAAACAATTCCAAAAGAAAGCGTCTCTATGTGAAAAATTTGAGAACTAGAAATGCAAAATAAGTGAGGGCATATGATACACAATAGTAGCCACTATTTTAGATTGGAAAATTCTAAATGTTTGAATTGATCTATATATGACTTTCCAAAATGTGTCATGCATGTGTGTATGGAAATTGAGTGATCTTTAACATCTGATATGAGTAACAATTACAGATTTATTGCCTAAACTGAGTTAATTAATGATCGGAGAGCAAAATAAACACATCATAATGCTTATAGATACAGTCATTTTCTCTCAAATCATTCTTACATGAGCGCTAATTTTCATTTCAAGGACTGTTCATTGCAAAGTGACAGCAATGATTATAAGATTATATTGGCCAAGTGCATGAATTTTTCCCACTATTCTCTTTTTCCCTTTTGTGCAACCAATTAGACATATTGTACATTTTACAATGAGATATTTAATATAAGCGCATTTACGTAAATTGAGATAAAATACAACTCAATATTTAGCTTGAAATTGTAAAATTACAATTTAAAAGTCAGATTGAAACTTGAAAACTCCTTCAAACAAGCACTTAATTCACATGGAATCCTTTGCTAATGGTGAAAAAACATAAAGGAAGAAAAGAAATGTTTATAAAACCAGTAGACATGAAAAAGCTATTCTTGATGTGTTGCCTTTTGAGGACTTTTCTTCCCAACGTGCAGACATGTTCAAAATAATTGTCCCACAGCACATGCACCCATCTTTTTTTTTTTGTGCAATAATTCATTTATATCATTTTTTTAATGGATTGTTCACACTTGTTTTTTAAAAAAAAAATGTATACATACCAAACCTTGATATGAAATAATGTATTTGTATTTAGGTAAAAAGTCATGTCTCTGCATATTGGCGACAAAAGAGAGAACGATGAGAGCCACAAAGTCTTTTCTAAAACAAATTCATACAATTTCTTCATGATACATAGAGATCTAAAAATTGTGAGAAAGATATATAAGGATTACTAAAATATCAAAATATATAGTTGATTGAAATAGACCTATACCCAAGTTAAATTCTTTCATAAATTGTGAATATATAGTGGAATCCACGTCAACGCTATGCATATATATATATATATATATATATTGTATAGTCCTGTTCAAATTAAACACATTTCTTTGAATATTATACACACACCGTTCATAAAATAGATAAAAAATTGTTGATAACTCGTAAATAATGTATTTTGGCATCCTTTATATTTATATATATATGTGCACATCTTACAAGACAGAGGAACACATACACACACACACACACACACCTACAGGATATATAGATCTCTGTGTGCTCCCTCTTTTCAATATCCCATTGCTGTCAGACAAGAACACAACAGGCACCGACAGAAATAGGGAGAGCGAGAGAACAGAGTCCGACACTCTGACCTAAACAGAGCATAGCAGCAACGGATTGATTTCTTCTATTTTAAAAAAGTAGCTGTGTATATGAATAAAGAAAGAAGACGCAGACTCAAAAGGACAAATGAAGGGAAGGACTTGATGCACCTGATTCAACTTGAAAAACCAAGCCACCGCCGACTGGGTTCACCGGTTTGAGAAGACCAAGTCGAGCTATGAGGTAGGAGAAGACAAGCCCATTGTGAGTCTATGGAGTGTCGAGTGTCGCCTAGTTTGAGACTTTGAGGGGCAAAGATCGATTTAGGATTTAGGGTTCCAATAGAGACAGAGAGTATGAATTACAAAAGAGAAAAAATATTATGTAAAAAAAATTTAAATATAAATTTAAAATAATTTTAATACCCCCGAGTCAGACGGGCTGATTGGTTCTGAAATCTAGTCTAGTGTCTGGTCCAACCCGACAACTGGGTCGGACCCGGTCTTGTCTTGCTCAATTTTAGGCTCAATTTTTCAGACCGGGTTGGGTGGCGGGTCAAGGTCGGGCGGGTGGGTTTTCAGGTTTTCTGTGCAACCCTAAATATTTTTATAAGCATTAAAGTGCTTGAGGTATGTCTTGATCTTAGTAAACCTCTAAGATCTAACTCATCTAAACCTTTTTATAGATCAAACAATATACTCCCACTCTCATAAGTATAATTCGTAACTCCACGTATTTACAAAAATCACTCAAATCCACAATATTATAATCATCTTCTTCAATTCCCCACCCACTCTCTTATTTAATAAATATTAATAGAGTATCAATAAGGGTAATTTAAGAAAATATTGATAAATGTAATAATTATGTTGTATATATAAGATCAGGGTCAACTTTCTAAATGAATTTTACATTAAGGACTCAAGGAGTACCAAAAAAAAACTAATAAAAGATTAGTATTTGTATTTAGAAATATTAAAACTGAAAAATAAATTCATGTGGAGGTTGTGTTCAAAGTCCAAATATTACATACAAGGCGTGTCATGCATTCTAATAGGTTGATTAAACCACCTCAGCATTATTGAATATCTTAAATTATCCAGGTTTTATAGCATTGCCCGAATAGGACAGTTTGATTATAATCAAAGTTTGGTATCGGCTTTTGTTGAGAGGTGGTGTCCTGAGACTCATACATTCCATACTACACGAGGAGAGGTTACAATAACATTAGAAGATGTAGCTATAAAATTAGGCTTTCCATGTGTAGGAATGCCTGTAATCGGCCGAACTGCCTATCGTTGGCTTGATGTTTGTCAACTGTTGCTAGGTATTAGATCCACTAATGATAATGTGTAGGGACATCGACTGCTTATGAGTTGGTTGGAAGAACACTTTAATCACTTGCCTGACGATGCAGATGATGGATAAATTCAACTATTCACTTGGGCATACATGCACAAGTTAATAGGAGGATACCTTTTATCAATTAGATCAGGATATAGGGTTTACTTGATGTACCTACCACTTCTTTATAACCTTGAAGAAGTTGACAAATATAGTTGAAGAAGTTTAGAGAATTATGTAATGCTACCAACCCAACTAAGGAGGGCATAGGAGGATACTTATCTTTGTTACATTTATGGGCATGGGATCGCTTCCCTGTGATAGCACCACCATAACCTGCATATCCAAATCCAAATCTTGATATGTTCTCTCTTTTACCTCAATTGGGTTTTAAGTATGCAAAGTTCATCTATGAATATGTGGTATTTCATTTAATATTAATATCGTACAAATACTAACTTTACTGTTCTTTTGCTAATTATAGGTGAAAAAATGTTGGACAAAATCCCCATCCATCTAGCACGTGTTTATGCCAATACATGAGTTCTCTAGATAGAATGACTAATGATGAGATTATTTGGCGACCATATGAATCTCCTAAAGTGCACCAACTCATTCCATAGTATTGTTTAGCAACCCATGAAATTTCGCTTGCTTTTGTGCCTCTTATATGTTTCCATATTGTAGAATGGCATCACCCTGACTGCGTATTAAGACAATTTGGATATCAACATCCAATTCCTACCACACTTATTTCACTGGGCAATTATCATACGATTCAGTTACGTGGTAGGATAACTACAAATTGGGCTAACGAGTACAAAGAATTCATTGAAGTATGGTTAGGATGGCCAAATTTCATTGTTCATACTCCTTTGATACATGATGAATATGATCGAACATTGGAATACATGCAATGATATTGGAGACATACAAGATGATGGATCCGATGAATCAACAGTGATACTGGTTATGGGGTAAGAATTTTCTCCCTTTTTTCTATATATTATCATTTTATTTCATACAAATTATTACAACAAATACCATACATATTACAGGCTGACATAATAGAGAAATTGTATAGACTATCAATTAATTTTATAACAGATTGCTCCAATTGCATTGAATTTGTGAAAGGGTTACTCGAGACCAACGCAACATTTTAGTCGCGATGAGAGAGTAACGATTTAACCTGAACCCCCAATCGTTGAATTGCCCCACCCATAAATTCCTCATGCCAGACCAAGCAAGTGTCATGGTGGCTACTTGTCTACTTAGCTACCAATTGAAAATGAAAATGTAATAAGACAAGAGCCTCAACATTTAAGTCAATCGCTTTACATGTCCACACCAACAACCTCCACCTTTTCCTCTTCAACTTCATATCATTTTGACTCTCAGTACATGTCAATCTCTTTGGCATCATCCCATTCCGCCTCACTAGATCCTTCTAATTTGCCATCATTCACTTCATTGCTTCAGAATCCAGATGTATTTTCTTTTGAATACCATGGTTCTACTTATGACCATGGTTGACTATCAAATGAAGAAATTATTGCTCCTAGACAATCCGTTTCCCTAGTTGATTCTCCCTGGTTTGATTTGAATATAACCTCACAAATAAACGAGGCAGTTCAACCTGATGAAGAAGTTAACTTGCAACAACGACCACAACATATGAGAAGGAGAACAAGATGTGGTACCAAAAGTCACTATTTGTCAGGTTAATGAATCTCTTATTACCATTACTTTTTAACCAAAAAAAATCAAGCCTTTATTTTTTTTATTAATGAATAGTCTTCAATTATTTATTTATTTTTATATCATTTATTCTAATCATTGAACATGATTATAAATGTATTATCTAATCATCCCATTTTCGATTATTAGGGACAGAGAAGAGAGAAAGGGGACATTGAAGCTTGTTCAAAGGTGATAAGGTTGTTGAAGACCTTATAAGAGAGGAATGGGACGTTAAATCAAAATAGAAGTGATTTTTCAATTTCAAATTCATTCACTTACCTTTTGTAATTTAAGAGAGAGAGAAGAAATTGTAAATGCACTGCCTTTCATTTTTCATGTCTACCTTTATATCCAATATTATAAAAAAATATGGAAAACAAAAAAATTATTAAAAAGGGGGCTAATTGTTTTTTTAAGGTAGATAAATTTTCATATATACCTTTTTTAAAATAAATTCCTTTTTAAAAAAAATATTTGGAGGAGTTTCAAAAATTGTTTTTTCAAAAAAAAAATATGTTGGCATGTTCTTTTGAAAAAAAATTCATTATCTTATTTGATTTTGTCCAGATCCAAGGCTACAAAGGGGGGAACATAGATTAAAAGGAAAAGTAGAATTTAGGCTAATAAAAAAAATATACAAGTCTAATAACTTCACTTTTTAATCATGTTTTAAAAAAAAAACATTTTGCCAGTGTGAACGAGTTTGACATCTTTTTATAAAAAAAAAACAACTGCACTTCCCCTAACACATGCTTAGCTTTATCTTGCTTTGAAAAAAAAAATTAAACCAAACTCGCTCACAGTGTGAACGAGTTTGGTTTGTTTGTATAACAACATTCAAATATGCCAAACTTGGCAGGTTTTTTTTTTAAAAACAAAGTTGAACTCGTTCAAGGTGTCAATGAGTTCAACAGTAGATTCCCCTGGACCTACTGAACTTATTCTTAACTTGAATGATTTCAATACAAAGTCAAACTCATTCAAGCCAAGAACGAGTTTGACTGTAGCGTACTGGTAAAATTTTTTTGAAATGTAGGATTTTGGTAATTTAAATCACTGTACATAGGATTTGGGTAAAAAAAAAACCGTCTGATCCCCCCAGTAAATCTCATAACACTTCTTCTTTTTTTTTATTATTTGGAAGTTTGTTTCTCTCCACCCTATTTTACTTTTCTTGGTTGTTATGGGTTGTTTTGTGGCTGTGTTATTTTTGTGGTAGGCACAATGACTCATAATTTTTATGAATTTATGAAATATAATTTTTTATTTAATGTATTTTATGTGAAAAATCATATTTCTATCATCCTTAATAAATGATAATGAATTTTATGATTCACAATACGTTTCGATTTACGATTCTAAAAATAAGTTCGCTGATTCAAGATTTGTATCCGGATAATATTTATCATTAGTTATTTGGATTAGGTAATAAATCCACTTTTAAATATAGGAATTAGATAATTAATTTGTAGAAATTAATTGAATTGATTAATTTTTTATTTATAAAGGATTTGTATTGATTTCTTTAAAATGATCAAATGCAATAATTCAAAAATAGAATTATAAATTTAAAAGATAAAGGATCTTGAAATCTTGTATTTATAAAAAGCCAACCCCCTAACTAACTTGCACAGTCAGAGCTAGAGAATGCTTATTTGCACCTTCAACAGTTAATAAAAAGGTGCGTTTCGGTTCATATAATATGAATTAACGTTTTAACAATAAATAGTTGACTGAGATGATAACTTAAGAGTCTCTTATTGAAAGATGAATACAATTTAGTACTGGAAATACATGGTTCCTCAACTAAACTATATACTTTGTTATGGTTCAATTTGAAAATCATACAGCATACTCATGAGAAAATATGTAAAAGAAAACTTGCATCTAAACCTACTATTTTGGGGGGGGGGGGGGATCCAATAATTATGTGGTACTTCACTATGTAAAAGTCCCACTTGTTACACTTAACAGAAGAAAATTGAGAAAACACCTAAAACTAACATCTAAAATTTGGAGGGGAAAAAATCTGAAGAAGTGTATGTAGGCTTCACAATCACAAGCATGACTGAAGTTCTATAGCAACATCATTGGCGGATGCCTGGAGAGACCAGTTTGGTTGCTGCAACAAGAAAATGAATTGTTTATAAATTACATCAATCAGAAAGCTTCAACTAGCCAAGTCATAATTCATGAAAAATCCCAGAAAAGGATTCATATAACATATAATGGCAAAAATCCACTTCCAATCCTTTAACTTTACACAAGGTTTTATTTTGTTCTCTTGATTTTACATAGTGTTTTTCAATCATTTAATCCCAGCGCAATTAACCAAAATTGCTAACAATAAAATTTTAAATATTAACAAAATATTTTCAAATGTCAACATATTAAGTTTAATTTTAAGCAAGAATTCTTCTTAAAATTAAGGGATTGAATTGAAACCTTGCATAACATTAGAAGACTAAAAGTGTAATTTCATGAAATATAAAATATATTACAAGCAACATTATTCAAAATAATGCTTATATTAATCAAACTCAGCGTGGTAAAAATATACCCAAAAAAGGGAAAGAAAAAGGGGAAGAAAACATTCAGAATGTAGCTTCATGTGTTACTAAACCTCTAGATTTTAAGGGAAGTGATAAATGAAAACTCTTACTAAATGCTGCTCATGTTCAATTTACCAAAGGATCATGATTTTGTTAGGACGTAAGGTTCATTATACCCACGTTGGACATGAACTATTTTTAGAAACAAAATAAACTTAACCTATTCACTAACAGTAGTAATTCAACAAAGATCCAGTACACTCGATCTTCCAAAGGTCAATTCAGAAATCAATTAAACGCTTGAATAGCATCTAAACAACTCTTCATGCCACTCTGGTCCCTGTTATAAGTCCACTTTTAGAAGAAATTTGTTGGCATTAATATATCTCCACTTAGAGTTTATCAATGACTGTTTTCTGATTTCACCCTTTTAATTCTTGTTAAAAAGAAAGAGGAGAGGAGCATGACAAAGATTTGTAGATGTAGAGAGGGAAGAAAAGTTTAACAAGGGTAAACTTGAAAATTTTATCAATTTAAAATGTATTTAATAACTTAACAAACAATTCTTAGCATATGAGAACTAGTTAAAATGGACTTATAATAACGACTAGAATGGCATGTCACTGTGACACAGCCGTATTGAATGTTTTCATAGACTTGGCAACATTTAACAAACTACTCAAGTTTCCAATAGATATTATCAATGCAACAGGTCAAAAGGAACTTAGTGCAAGCCAAACGAGGGGGGGGGGATGGCAATGATATGAGAAGCCAAAGTGATGTTGAGGGGAACATGCCTGTTCATACAAATGCTCATCAAACAAAGTTGCAGCCCCAGAACCCGATGATGTGGAGGCCCATCCATGATGGTTATTGTTGTATCCAGGTCGAGCGGCTTCAAAGCTTCCATTAACGTGATATTCCAAGGGGTTTTCATTTGGGTGGTTCATCTCCACAGCTGGTTGGAACTTTGTGTCATTCAGTAAATTGTAATTTGGTAGTCCATATTGAAACTGACCATTCAATTGTAGTCTCACAGGGGCGTTACTGGTCAATTCACTGATGACACCATTTTCTTGGCCAGAACTAGACATTTCTGTTTTTGTACTTGAGCCAAGATAACTAGCATAACTCCCAAAAGAAGAGCTTGCAGAGCACTCAAGTTCTCTGTAGTACAGACAAATCAATTTTGTATGTTGAGTTACAAATGTTTAACTAAATTATCTGTAATGGACTGACTACCTATAAGCTGACTAATGAAACCTTCTGCATAGATATAATTACTTTGAATCCTCTGCAAAATAGATCTATATGGTGTAAGAGAGATTGTGATGGAAACTTGGTCTTATGAGATACTAAGTCCCAAGTTGAGTAGAATTGGATGCTCAATGGAGTATTTAAATGGGTTGGTTCCTCTACCTCAACGTCTAGTATTTGGAGTAAGATTTTCCATCCCATTTAGGTACCCATCAAATCGACAAAAAGAAATGGAAGTGTACGGGGTCCAATTCATTTGATCACACATTTCAATTTTACTCCCAATTACTTTCTTACAACACCCTATACAGTAATTTTTTTATTGCAGAGGAATTGAACTTGGAAGGAATATGCTTATGAAAATTATAAGGCCTAATTGTTATCTTTTTTATAATTTCCCTTAATTAAACTGATTAGCACGAAGCTATTTCTTTATTGTGATTATTGCAGGGAAATTATAGGTTAACTCAATGAAGATTACTGAAGAACAAGGTTTAAACAAACCATTGGATAGATTCACTTCAAGAAAAGCACTCACTTGTGAAGAAGCAAGTCTGAGTCCTCAGGTAAAACAATATGTTGACCATCATTATTAGGAATCCATGAAAGCGTTTGAAGATGTTGATCAGTACTCATTCTGTAGGGGATATGCATCTCATTGAACTGAAAAATAAATGCTAGTTAAACAATTTAAAGAAACCAGTCTTGAAAAAAAAAACATACCACCTCCAACCTTTACTATAAGATTCAGTTGTCTAATTTGAGAACATTTTTCGAAACTAATCTTCTTGACTTATAAAATGATATATGATCTCCTCAAATTAATCAATAGGATTTTATATATTAAATTCAGTTAAACAATTCTTACCTGGTTACTGCATTCCAATTTCACGAGTTGCTGCTTTTGTATATTTTCCTGCGTAATGGAATATCTTTTAAGACATGAAACTCTACACACACGAGATGCAAGGAACAATTGAAGTACATTTACATTCATATTTCTTCTTTTCTTCTAATTTAGCTTGTTCCTGTTTGGCTTTTGATCATTCTTTCATCTATACCCTCCAATCCTCAATATAAGAGCTAAATAACTAATTTGGATAAATTAAAGAAGTTAGTTATATTAGTTCGTTGTCACAAATATGAATTGATTTTTCTAAAACACCATCTTTCATCATGACTACTATTAGATGAAAACCCCTTAAGGTGTGCAAACAAAAGTAATACTTTAGAAGAAAAATTATAAATTTGGGATATAAATGGATTGGGATCTTATATGTAGGATCAAACTCAACCCCAAACTAAGTCTTATATTAAGGACTAGAGGGGGTATTCAAATCCTTTCAAGCAATGTCATGCAGGATTAGAAACTAAGAGGCACTCGATTGCTAGACGACTGTATTTTATTTTAAGGGGAAATAATATATGCTTGCTATGCACGAATCAAATATCATAGCAAGATTGTATTATAACCTAACTTCAGAAGTTAGATGCTCAACTGAATTGTCAAAAACATGTCCTTAGCAGAAAAAATTATGGCATACCTTGTGTATTCGAATGTGACTGAGTGACTCCCTGATTGAATTTTCCATTTGTACCAATTGTTCCACATTGTTTATTTTGTCAGGCTCAGTCCAATAGCTGCAGAATACAATATAAGATTAGCAAGTATGGCTTGAAGCAAAGATATTGGTTTATTTGAATATTTCTGAGGAAACAGATATTCAGACAAAAAGGAATACCTACCTTAATCTTTTATGTATTTCAGAAATTTGAGTTTGTAATAACCCGGATTGGTTCCTTAGGTCCTCCTACATAAAGCAAGTTAGCAGAAGATATAACACACTCAAGAAAGAAAGTACCACTCTGATCCTTAACATAAATGGCTTGTAACTACTCCCTCCCATCCTAAATATATGACCAAAGGGAGTGCTTCACAAGAATTAAGAAAAGTAGTTTGTATTACTAAAATGGTAAAAAAATTATCAATACTTTATAAGACTATCCTCCGATTAAAATCAACATATCTTAGTTACTTTTAATTTCTTTCGTACAAAACCTCTCTCTACAATAAATTAATAAGAACATTTATGGAAAAAAAGAATATAATATTATCGCCTTTTTGTAAAGTGACTTATATTTAGGAACACATAAACTTTCTAGAAAATGACTTGTATTAAGGAATGGAGTACGTAATAAGATGAATTAACTGCATGCATACCTCTTTAGTTTGATTACTGTAAAAAATGAAAAAACAAATTGGGAAATAAATCAGTATCCCATCAAAATGACAAATAGTAAAATATATCAATATTGCAATTCATTAATTAGCATCAACTGTGGCGTACCTTGTACCCAGAAATTCTTGTATATTCACATCATGGTCGAGCTTCCTAAATGTTTTTTTCAGGGCCTAAAGTTTCAAACATTCACTTTGTTAATAGAATAATAACTACAAGGCACCAGTTATTCCAGAATCAAGAAAAATAAAAGTAGATTTTCTGAATGGAGACTTAGTTGTAGGAACTGACATACTTCCAGACTCTCCAACTTCCTGTTAAAATCCATAGAAAAGCATTTAATTAAATTATTGTTTTATTTTGACCACAATGAGAATGTTTTGTAATATTTGAAAGTATTTAACCGTACCTTTTTGCCCTTTCCTGTGGAGTTAATTGTGCAAACTTGCCAATAACCTCCTCTATGTTACTACATGGACCCTCCATAGAGAGGGTGAAAATAATTAGGCAAAGAATCTTTTATCTTTTATTCTACAACTAATAGCTTGAACATATGAAAGGCCACACATATAAGTAAAAATTTCAACAGAGATGTAACAATAGGTAGCTTCACTGAAAAGCCAAAAAGAAACATATAATTTTCTGTCAGCCTGAAAAGCCTGGAGCAATGCAGGCCTCAGGCAGAAAAATTGTGAAAGCAGAATTTAAATCATATTGGACACATGCTTCTATGGTCATCATAATGAAAAAAGGCACTTCACTTTCAAATGAAAGACGTAAAAGGTGTATATACCTAGGGGTTCAACAATTATTGATATAATAAACACAAGAACATAGATGTGTTTCCAGGTATTCCTTTATCATTTCATCCAAGACGTTCATCTAATTCAATGAATTTTTTTAGATTACTCTTTTCTTGAATATCGTTCTAGAAAATTTTGGTTGCCCAGTATTTGACCAATCAATAACCCAAGATTCCTTATTTTTCTTAAATGAGAAAGAGAACAACCAGGGTGAAAAGACTATATGTAAGATATAGAAGGGGAATGAATGCTTTCTCTTTTGCCATTATCCAAAGAGGGGAAGTTTACCTCCCTCCCACAAACCCAACCTACTCACCCCTTTAAACAGCTCCCATTTCTAGAGCTTAATGCATTTAAAAAACAAAGAAGAGGAAATGGAGGACACGATAAAGAAATTAAGTATCCCCCCAGTTCTTTCTAAGATACAGGAGAATGAATGCTCTGGTGGTCTTAAAGCTTCCTCAATAACAGGGAATGATGAGAAAGTTAGGGATGTGAACAATGAACACTAAAAGTAAGGCTAAGAAAATCATTGTTAGATATGCCTAATCACTATCAAGGTGATAGTTTCATGCTGCTAAATATTAAGCATAAATCCTTTATTTTGTGGGCTTTTAGCTTG